>JARQZK010001143.1:0-17206 GCA_030704885.1 Cynegetis impunctata
TTTACAGAAAATGAATAAATTGCAGATAACTTCAGGCAAATTGGAATAATTAAATTTCGGGGATGTATGAAAGATTGTTAGAAGTGATGCAATTTATTAAACTTTATGTTTGCAATTGTGTTCCTGCTCAGAACCACAATTGATTGTTCACAAAATATATTTATTTTGAGTGAAATATAAAAGTTTTAGGATATTTGTTCATTTATATTATATTAGCATTCAAGTTAATAGATTGATTTTATATGTGAAATTCAAACATTTTTATTCATAAATTGTTTTCGAGAATGACAAACTGTGTGGAAGCAGAAAAGTGCTCCAGTTTGGCAGATACAGGTAGGAAAATACTTCATAAACACATTCTTTCCAGACATCTATTATTGTCAAAAGTTTTAATTCGAACAATTTGGCTGTGTGAATTATTTCATAAATTTATTTGTTACACAATTTTTGTAACTATTGACATCTGTTTCCACAAGGAATACAGTATGTTTTTTGTATATTATATAATCTGCATTGTGGGTGTAGTTGATTAGTCACCGAACTATACATTAGTGTTGTTTTGAAACCTTTTTTGCATAATATACCTACCCATTTTCATGCTTATACATGATAATTTTTCCAACTAACTTTTATAATTACGTTTGAGATAAACCTGCTTCATTATTTCTTTGGGTTATGGAGGTTGCCTGTTATTATTGAACAATTACTTTTTCTATTTGAACATATTCACTACCGTAATTTTTACAAAGTATTTGATATTGCACAACAGCTCTCATCACTTGGATTATTTACATAGCAAATGAAAGTACATCTATATATAATACATCATAGCATTGTCACCCAGGTCTTTGACGTACTAGTGGTAATCGCAGACGTTAGGTTCGTAAATTTGACTTCTACGTTTTTATGCTTGTCATCCTTTCAGTCATGTGATTGAAGGGTGTCTAATCCGTGCTAGAACCCTACATTATTCCTGTTAGTCCACATTGTGGACTCTCTATCTCTCCCACCCTCTAGATATATCTGAGATTCGCTACAACATTCCTTTCCATTCGATCTCCGTGCATCCTGTCTTTCTTAATTTAGCTCTTCGTGTTGCTTGTAGTAGGATACCTTCTTTTGTGTTGGTCTATTAAGCATCCACTACTTTGGCATTTATGAAGTGACATGCATTGTTTCTCCAAACAATTAGTTCCGGCTTCCTCTTCTCCTTATTGGCGCTGTATACCTTCTCCATTTCAACTGTCAACATCCTGGCTGTGATCTTCAAAATGGCATCGTGTCGTTTGATCCTCTTATGGCGCCATTAAATGAAATCCCACTATGGTACGTACTTCATATTTCCTGTGCCCTATCACTATCGTTGAGGGGTTAGATCTTGAACTTTCCTTCAGTGCCAGCATGCCGACAGATTGATGTAGTCCCAGTATCTCTTGCCGGCTAATGTTTGTCGCTTATTCGGATCTTGTTTTTGGACACTCCTTGACCAAAGTAATTTTTTTCTGGATTGGTTCAGACTGGTAGCAGGCGTGTTATCAGCAGATATACTGCTGGAATTTCTAATCCTCTTTTGGTGGCAGTAAAGAAAGAAGCCAGGATCGAAGAATCCATTTTCTTGCGTGCATCCTAATCTGCTTGTCCATGTTTCTGAGGGCCTGATGTTATTGATTCCAGTACCAGCCTGTAGTAAAGTTTTGGAAGTACGTATGTCGTCATAATTTTTATGGCTTCAATGGAGCTGAGTGATCTTCGCCAATATCGTTTACAGGCAATTCTGCACCTTTATTAGGCCACCAGCTTGGAACGCAGTTCATTAATCCTATCATTTTCCTAGAACGATGAAACTGCAATTCAGAGCTGTTGGTTCCGTCGCGATTTTTATTTTTACTTTACCGGCAGGCACCATAGAATCGTTTATTCGGTTGTATTCATTCTCAGGCCGATCTTCCACGTTGGTTTCTCCACAGACTTGAGCGCATCTTCCATCCCTATCTTTGATTATGATATTACGACTAGGTCATCTACAGAAGGAGGCTGACCTTTGTTACCGTTCATCTCGTATTATAGGTTGAATGGCTTTCAGTACGTTATTCAACATTGAGTTGTATAGTCCTGCCGCACTTCTCTACCTGAATGCCCCTCCTTGGACTTGTTGTTGCTGAACTATACATCTTCTGGGTAGCGAGTTCCTTTGGTAAACCATTTTCCTTGAGTATTTTATTCATTGTATCTTGCTTGATTGACATCAATATGGCGATGTGGAACGCTCGCAACTGGCACTTTTGTGAAATGGGGACATTTTAAAATGAGAATGTTCTCCACAGTGCCATCTACACATCTGAAGGCTCTCTATCTTGAGTTGATCAGCTCTGTCTGACTAATCCTGGTTACCATGATCTTATGTAGCTGCTGAATTATGACTGATTATATTGTCAAGGATCAGTCCTCCTCTGGTCTGGTTGGTTCTGCAGTTTTCTAGAGTGCCAATACATTCCTTGTTTTAAGTTCTGCCCTGATGCAGTTGAGGTCAAGACTTTTGCTCCGCTGATCTCACCTGGTGCTCAAGGTCCATTATCTCACCTCTTACTTGGTATTCAGCAGAGGCAGTGTTCCTGTACAAAAATTCCATATTGTAATAAAACAGGATGTCCTATATATATATATATATATATATATATATATATATATATATATATATATATATATATATATATATATATATATATATATATATATATATATATAATATATATATAATATATATATATATATATTTATATATATATTATATATATATATATATATATATATATATATATATATATATATATATATATATATATATATATATTATATCTATATTCATTGTTTGTTAGAAACTAATAATTTTCCATAAGATTTCTTTGTAACAAATTGGTTTATCCTAATTTTCCACATCAGGTTTGATTGAATTTCCTAAATAACTAGATTCGAAAGAGTAAATACTTCTTTTTTTCACGCAGATATTGTACACCATAAATATATTTTAACTATGTATTATTCTTATTTATATTAAATTTAAGTATAGTAAGTTATGATTTCAGTTTATCAAGACAATACAACAGGGATATTGGTTTTGGAATTAAATGTGGTATTGCGATGGTGCTACAGTGGTTCTTCATCTGTGATATGAATGATAACGAAAGTACAAAACAATACATGTATTTAAGTATGACTGTGATATTTAATACACATTTCAAAACTGTTACAATTTGTTTCTGTTACCTGCACAATCCGTAATCAATTGTACTATACCTTTTATTCGTTTATAACAAATCTTTTTGGGTATTTATAAGTATCCGAGATTTAGGATAGTCGATTTTATATATATATTAAAAAAATTAAATAATAAGAAAACAACTTGTCTAAAAACCACAAAATGAAAATAACTTTTTATTCGACTAGTTTCGCCTGTTACAGCATTATCAAGACTGATAATGCTGTAACAGGCGAAACTAGTCGAATAAAAAGTTATTTTCATTTTGTGGTTTTTAGACAAGTTGTTTTCTTATTATTTAATTTTTTTAATATAAATATGAACTACCACAGAGTTGATTCATCGTCCATCGGATTTTATATATTTTATCATCGATATTTTATGTTCAACTTCTCATTTGAATTTTGTGCGTTGTACCAACAGAAAAAACCTACAGTGTATCGACGTAACTCCAAAGAATGTCCAGCATTGTAGATTATGATATTCTTTAACTCGGTACACCAATTATTTACCATTTCTTAAAAAAGGTACTTTTCCCTTAACCCCTCTGAACGTGACAAAATGTTACCACCTGATATATTTGAGGTTTGCAACTAGATGGTAAGTTTTCTCATCTTTTGATTATTATTAATCTATAAATATGGTAGGTAGAGGTTTTGAAAATCCAGTAGTGTCGCTCTTTCAGATTCATATTTCTCTTCTACGCTTTTTTATGTTTTAAATACAGTTTTTTATGAAATAGTCAAAGAACTAGCTGTTTTGAAACTGAGGTGCTTCACATGGAATAGTATAGGGGTCTGTAAATACCGATTTCAATAGAACAAAACTCAATAATAAACTAATTACTCTAAAAACTATTGTAACCACATTACCACATCTGCATGAGTAGTTCAATGAAATACGTGGGTTTCACAAGATCGACAAAATATTCAGCGTTACCGGTTTTTTTATGTTTCAGTTACCAGAATAGTGTTCTGGAGTAACTTTTTATAGTTAATAGGAGAGACCGAGGTGTTATGAATTAGAGTTAATTCGAAATTTCCTGGAACTTCAACCACTTCCCGTGGGCCACTTATTTTGCGTCCTGAATTCAAAGTGGTCTTTCTGGAACCTACGTCTCTAAAATCGTCAAAAATAAGTTTATTGTTATAACATACCTATATTTTGATAATGCGTTTGTATTTTGGTTGGGGCTATTTATGTTTAGAACGCTTATTAACTAACGATTCAAACCAAAGCGAAGGGACAGCTAATATCTTTGTTTTGTTTGGTTTGCTTAAGAAAAATTGGTATTTTTCTTACTGAGAGTATTGCACCTAATCTTGTTCAAGTTTAGTATGGCTTATTTTGTTCTGCATAAACTTTTTCAAGAATATTTTGCTACAGCATGCATACTGATTATAAAAGAAAGATTGATTGAGGTCTGGTGAGTCGTGAAATCTGTCCGCCATCTAGAAATGACTGTCTTATCTCAAATTGCGTGGCTGATAACTTCGGCACTACGGGAGCTAGAAGTTTTGCGTATAGGTTGGCTGAGGAGTTTAACAAAAAATATCCTTCTTGGGTTGTCCAAGAAATGGCAGGTGGAGTATGATATCTGTCTTTTATAAAAAGTCATCCTGTGTTTTCTCTTAGACTACCCCAACCAATAAGCGTCGCTCCAGCTATGAAGTTTGAATCGCACGAAATTGAAACTTTTTTTCAAAATTGAAACTAATACAAATTGCAGGGAAGCATATTTGGAACGTTGACGAGTCTTGCATCATTACAGTTTAGAAATCTGTTCTCATTATTGTTAGACGAAGACATATACCATCTATTGCCATGACTTTAGCGAAGAGTGGAATATTGGTTACTACAGTCTAGCTGACAACTGTTTTCTTGCCTGAGACTCTCAGATCCTTACTTAAAGCTAACAAATCGACGAAAGGTGAAATCAAATGAATTAGCTGCAATTGAAGCAGCTAGGACCGCTAAGAATAAGTTAAAAGCGCTAATTTCAAAGAAAAGAAAATACTTGAAAGATTCTATTCAGAAACGAAACCAATAAAAATCAAGATTGTTATTAAATCTAAAGAAAAAAGTCAGTGACGATAATGCAGTAGAAGAAATGCGATTTCGCATTTGTTGTTTCGAACGACATTCCAATGGAAAACTAAGAAACGTGGGCTGACGAAGTTGCACTGGTGGCGAACTTCCTCATATTTGGCACAATTGCTTATCCTATAAGTCATTCAAAATTATTTGTTGTATCTTTTTTCTTATGATAGGCATTTGGTAGATTATTGTAAATAACTAGGATTTCTAAAGAACAATAAGACTGATTGTAGTAGGATTTATAAACGACTAAAAGTTAATAATTTTTATGTTTCTTGTTTTAATTAATATCATATTCGTTAGTTATTATCCCACATCGTATTCCTCCATTTACTGAGAAGAGATGATTATTTGGTTTGAGATCTATTTTAACTATTGAGATTTAAGTACTGAAGTAATTGAAAATATTGCTGAAATCTCTAGTTCCATCTTTGGATATTTTATTTTGTTAAATGCCACGACGTCTTTCAGAGGAGTCGAAATAAAAAATATTACGTTCAAGTCGATTTTTCGCCTTCGAATAAAGACTCTTTGTGCCAGTCATCTGAACTGGTAAGAAATGAACTCACGATTGGCACTAAACTCATACGATTGATATGCATAGAATTTTATGTATGATAACATCAATTGACTGCTTGCTTAACACTTGATGGAACATAGTTAAAAATTAAAATGATATAAGAAAAACACTTCATATTAAAACCAAGAATGATGTATATATATATATATATATATATATATATATATATATATATATATATATATATATATATATATATATATATATATATATAGGGCAACTTCGTACATATTGAACCATTTCTCACTAAAACTTTATGTAGACATTCACAAATTAAGAATATAGCATAAAATATATATGTGGATCATATTCTGATCCATCAGCCATCCTTTGGTAAATAGTATTTCATATTAAAATATTTTATTTTCCTGCAAAGGGTTCAATTTCGGCGACGAATTGCCAAATTAAAGCAGCACGATTTCGAATAAAAAAGGGTAATAATTGAAAGAAAATTACCTACTATTGTTATTGTTTAAATGGGGAAGGAAAATGTTATTATTTCTAGGATACATAAATATGTGAACCTTACAGCCTTACAGTAAAACATTCATATCTTCAAAGATAAATACTGCAGTTTTCATCTACAACAAACTATTACCGAATAAAAGAAGAACCAAAAATGACTTTTTTAGTCATACACATCTACAGTAGAACATTGAATCATATCTCTGTACTCTTCCATTCTACATTCGCTGCACAATCACTTTTCACTCTCTGTTTTTTTAGCTATTCGACTGTAGGTGCCATATTTTTCATGTTTACTCATTTGGAAAAAATATAATAAATCCATACAATAAACGTATATCTGAAAAGTGGAACCCGGTTCGATATGGGAGGCAGGTTCTGGTTCAATATGCTCAAATGGGCGAAATTTCAACATGTAAACTCAAAAGGGCACATTGAAGAAGTACTTTCAAATATATTTTGAATAGTCCATTATCTATTGCTATTATCTAAAATTTTCTCATCTCAATCAATTCTAATATCTATATATATATATATATATATATATATTATATATATATATATTATATATATAAATATTTATGTATATAGATATATATAAAAAAAAATATAAAAATCTATAACTATATATCAATATATATATACAGAATGACCCGAGTAATCTACTTCAAAAAATATATATAAAAGTTCATATAAACTAGGGTCCCCATAACTTCTTCGTTTTTAAGATACAGGGTGTCAAAGGTGAAGACCTGAAGGTGGTTTTTTGTTCTGGTTCAATATGCTCAAATGGGCGAAATTTCAACATGTAAACTCAAAAGGGCACATTGAAGAAGTACATTCAAATATATTTTGAATAGTCCATTATCTATTGCTATTATCTAAAATTTTCTCATCTCAATCAATTCTAATATCTATATATATATATATATATATATATATATATATATATATATATATATATATATATATATATATATATATATATATATATATATATATATATTTATATATTTATATATATATATCTATATCTATATATCTATAGATATATACAGAATGTCCCGAGTATTCTACTTCAAAAAATATATATAAAAGTTCATATAAACTAGGGTCCCCATAACTTCTTCGTTTTTAAGATACAGGTTGTCAAAGGTGAAGACCTGAAGGTGGTTTTTTGTAAATATTTTCGAAACCTGTGAAGATAATTGGATAAAATTTACGGTACAGTTACGAAACTTTTTGCGCTCTATTCAATGTACTGAAAGTAAGTATTGCAATATATTCAGGAGTACGTAGTGCAGGGGGGTATTGAAGAAAAATTTGGCTCAAATTTTTTGGTGGTTAATTTTCAGTAATCTTGACTTCAAAATTTGAAAATATGAAGCTTTTTGTACAAATAAGGTACTCTTCTCATACTTCGCTAGAGCAGCATTTTCGAGAAACATGCATTTGAATATTTCTTTACGAATTGATTTTTTGTTTTTCAATGTGCAAATCGAAGAGAAAATAATAAGTAGACCTGGAAACAAATGACGTTTTTTGATGTGCTAGGTGGAGGAAAATAAGCTGTCAATTATTAATTGCCCAGTTTTTAATTGTGCTGCTTGTTGCCAGAATAAAAGCTTTTTAGTAGTAATGCAGAGGTTTTCAAATAGAGAATTAGCAGATATCCACTTTGTACGTGATTTATGCAATGGCAGAGCACGACGGTGAGCCAGCTCAGTATGGAGTAAATATTAGGAATTGGCTAGAAGAGTAATTTCCGAGTAAATCGTTTAGAAGAGGTGTTGCTATTCCGTGGGCACCCCGATCGCCGGATTTAAATCCACTAGACTACTATTTTTGGGGTCGTATAAAAGATGTAGTATAAGCAACAGAAGTAGACAACGAGTAGACAACGAGGAGGAGTATTGAGAAAGAATACGTGTTGCAAGGAATCAAATACGGCAAAACCATTTTGAAGTTTCGCAAGCTTCACATGCGATTGCCCGTAGAGCCCAAATATGCCATCATGAGCAGGGCAACAATTTCGAGCATCTTATCTAAATGTTAGAATAAGTAAACCTCAAATAATTATTTCTTAATGTTTAGTTCAGTGGTTCCCAAACTGTGGGGAAGGGCATTGGGAGGCGCGAAAGCCTACAAATTTTGGGCTTTAAAATGACAAATTTCATATTAAAATAACACAAGAATTGCCGACCTTGTTGAGAAAATGCAGCACCACATTTCGCATTAGACTAGAATCGTGATTTCAAATATAATATATATAAAAAACCGTTATCGGGTCTTCACCTTTAAAAACGGAGAAGTTGTGGAACCTAGTTTATATGAAGTTTTATATCTATTTTTGGATGTAGAATACGTGGTTAGAATATTGAAGTCTAATTTCGGGACAACAATCAATTCGTAATGAAATATTCAAATGAATTTTTCTCGAAAACGCTGCTTCCTAGCGAAGTATGAGAAGAGTACCTCATTTGTACAAAAAGCTTCATATTTTCAAATTTTGAAGTCAAAATTACTGAAAATTAATCATTAAAAAATTTGGGCCAAAATTTTCGCAAATACCTCCTGCACTACGCACTCCTGAAAATATTGCAATAATAACTTTCAGTACATTGAATAAAGCGTAAAAAGTTTCGTAACTGTGCCAAATTTTATTCAATTACCTTCACAGGTTTCGAAAATATTTACAAACGAAGAAGTTGAGGACCCTAGTTTATATGAATTTTTATTTCTATTTTTGGAAGTAAAATACGTAGTTGAAATATTGACGTCTAATTTCGGGACACCCTGTATATATATATATATAGGAATATATATATATATATATATAATATATATATATATATATATATATATATATATATATATATATATATATATATATATATTCCTTCGGATTTTACCGTTTTCAGAAAGTTCGCTTTTGTGTACGAGACAATGGGCTTGAGAGCAGCGAAAGATAGAAGTTATCAATTATTGTAGGTAAAATAAATACAATTTATGAAGAATGAATCGTTTTGTACAAGAAAAAAGAATTTTCATTGAAACAATTTTCTTGGGTTTCTTGTGAAATTTTAGACTACTTAATTAATTATTTCATTTGATTTGATGTTTTCGAGTTTCGTTCATTTTGCTGCATATATCTTCCACTTATAAATTTCCGTACAGTCAATAAATTACATGAAACTATATAAATATATAACGTATCTATTCATTCATTTAGGTACATTTAGTTTATTAATTTTGCAAAACATCCAAGTTCTGAATTAGATTTTACGAAACATTCTACATTTTTCATATCCATCATTTAGCTAGACAATTTCATTTAATTGAAAAATAATCGTTATTAATGAAAAGTGAAAAAAAAGAAAACATCTCTCCTTAGATTTTTCCAACTAATTCAACTGTTTATAGAAATTTCGCTTGCGTGATGGGTTGGTCTTAATTCTCATTTTCTCTCGGACGAGAAATGATCGAAGCGGAAAAATTGCCATCGATGACAAAGATGCATTTAAAATGAGAATGCAATTATATCTTGTTATTAAGTTCGCGTGTTTGATAATCTTGTAGGCATATATGAGAGCGAATGAAACATTTTAGTCAATAAACTTGCAATCCATTTAACTACTATATAGCCAAAGTAGGTATATGAATTTCTTCTGAAGAAGTACTAAGAACTTCTCAAATATTGGGTTTATGAGGTACTTTGAAAAATAAATAAAACACATTCTGATAGCAAGGATATGGACTTTCCAGTTTATTATAATGTATGACCTGAAAACAAGTGGTCTCTTGGAAGGTAGAGTATTTCTATATTTGATGCTTTTTACGTTTTCACTTATTCAGGATTTCACACAAGATATTGTGGAGTTGTAGGTATTGTGAATGCCGAATGTTGAATGAGCTACTAGGAACAAAACATTAATTGAAATTAATGAATTAGTACAAAGAAATACTTCAAAAAATTTCCTAGTGAAGCTACTTACTTGAGCCCCGATGTCAACGACGATCCCTTCCTTTCCTAAGAGCCCTTTCAGACTTGGATACTGTATCCGAGATACGCGTATCCCAGATACAGAAAATACATGCGTTTATATGTACGTTTTCACACTGCATTCAGCACAGCATACCGTATCGCGATACTAAATTTCTGAATCTCGCTCATTCAGCCGCCGGCGACAGTATCCGAATCCGGGATACCGAATTATCATTGTGGCTTATGGACCTGTTCAGACTTGCATACTTTTGCGATTCAAAAAGCACAATAGCATAGGCGTACAATATTTTTATTATTTATTAGTAGAAGTGAAGTGGAATAGAACGGTTTTTCGATTGTACCATGGAGAATAAAGTTTTTGATAACGAAAAATTTATAAGTTTGGTAGAACCGAATTCTTGTATATGGGATACAAGTAATGAAAATCATTTCGACAGAAATATAAAACAAAAATGTTGGGTGGAAATTACCAAACAGATGTGTGAAAATTTTGAAGAAATGACAATAGTTCAACAAAATGAATATGGTACGTACCTATATTTATAAAAGTAATTATACAGTGCATTCAAAAAGGAATGCATAAATTCATTAGCTAAATAAATCAAATTATTATATTATTAAAAATTCTCGAAACAAGACGATTATTTGTCGAAAGCTTGCTGATATTTACAATAATCATCTCAAGATGGATAACAAAAATTAAATTAAATATTTCAATAATATTGTTTATTAGCGATGAATAATGAGTTTATTCGTTAATTTATATTGCTTTTAAGTTTTTACGGATTGCAGTGAAAACCCTTTAGATAAGCGAATTGATGTTTAATTTGTATTAATCAGTGCACTACTATCTAGTAACTGTTCGCAAACTATCAAGTAAATTGTAAGTTACGGAAATAAATTATACATGGTACACTGTAGTTAGGGCCCAGAAATATAATATACCACAGCATAGCGCACTCTTCAATGTCCATTTCATAAAAAGCACCGTACAGCACTGATATTGTACTGATAAAATTTATTTAAAAAACTATATTCTAACAAAAGTATCTTGACTGTATCTGGCCTAAATTCTGTATCTCGCATACAGTATCTCGGATACAGTATCCTAGTCTGAAAGGGCTCTAAGCGTTCAGATTTTTTTTGGAGGGGATTACATGTTTTTCCTGTTATTAATTTTGTATGGGTTGTAAGTTATAGGTAAGGTTCTGAAACCTGAAGCGGTGAATGTTAAAAACATCTAGATGGTCACCTCAATTGATATAAACATCAAAGACGTCCGGCATCTACCATACTATAGGTCTTTACCATTTTGTGGACAAGCATATTCATGAGTTCATAGTTTGATGTATGTTAGCATACCAAGCAGCATCAAACGGTCCGGGTTATTCCCTGTGCAGAGTAGAATCATGAAAAAAAAATAATTTGATTCTCTAGACACACACAAAAATTACACATTAATCATTTATTTCGGCAAATAAAGGTATCATTACCCCAGTAAACGATTCGTTATTACTCCGAATATACAGTATGATGGAGATGCATAATAAAGCGATAAAATAATCAGACCAGTGCAACTCGTAACATCAAAATGTAGACAAATAAACAAAGACCTTACAACGGAGGTCTTTGCAAATAAATGACCTCACCTATCTTCAAGTATTTTAAGCTTGAAAACAACTAGCAAGGTCTGAAGAATTAGCGTTATGTAGCTCGTACATAACTTATACTCTGAAATGGTTTTTAAGGAAGCCTTGGATAATGAGTCCATGAGGATAAAGGTGAATGGAGTCTATATCAGTAATATTCCATATGCAGGTGCCCTGGACAGACAGAGTGACCAATGAAGAAATCCTCAGAAGAATGGGAAAAGAAAGGGAGTTTTTAACAACAATCAAACAACGGAAAACCAGCTATTTTGGTCACATAATGAGAGACACTAAATATCAATTACTTCAGCTCATAGTCGAAAGGAAAATCGAGGGCAAGCGTGGTATAGGAAGAAAACAAATGTCTTGTCTAAGGAATATTCGAGAATGGACGGGGCTCAGGTCAATCGGAGAACTTATTCATACCACTTCAGATAGGGACAGATACAGACATGTAATCGCTAACGTCCAATAGTGGACAGGCAACCAAAGAAGAAGAGGCTCGTACACCATTAGATAACGCATTTATATTAAAAATTAAATAATAAGAAAACAACTTGTCTAAAAACCACAAAATGAAAATAACTTTTTATTCGACTAGTTTCGCCAGCATTATCAAGACTGCCTTGATAATGCTGTGACAGGCGAAACTAGTCGCATAAAAAGTTATTTTCATTTTGTGGTTTTTAGACAAGTTGTTTTCTTATTATTTAATTATTAATATAAATATGAACTACCACAGAGTTGATTCATCGTCCATCGAATTTATTAGATAACGCATTGTTTCAAGGGTTGCAGGGTAAATTCAGGCGCTACCAAAATGTTATGTGTACTGTTGGTTGGCAAAAAGAAGTGCATGGCGGTATGATTCTAGGTTCCCAGGTAGTGCCGGATTTACCAGTAGGCTGGAGTAGGCTGCAGCCTATAGGCCCCCACCAAAATTGAAGTTTTGAAATTTGGGAATTATGCTAAAAATGCATATAACTTGTCTATAACACTTTAATAAGAACACCTTTACAACTGAGGCACTTCGATAATTATATAGTAGTATTAAATTTAAAAATGTATGACCCGTAATTCATACTAAAGTTTAGAAATCACATGAAAGCGAATTGTGAAATTTTGGGATCTTCGTTACCTTAACAAGGCCCCCTCCACTTTTCAGCCTCTAGGACCCAAACATTTTGTTTTCTTTGGCACTGTTCCCATGTGAGGTGATTATTTTTGTCTCCCCTAATTGACCAATTTCTCACAATATCTCATCATTTCGGAATTTTCAGCAAACTTCACAAAACAATTTCTGTATTGTTGACATGTTTCCAAAAATGAGACAAGATTGTTACATTACTTAAGTCTTTCACAAAACGTGCCAAAAGAGAAGAGGGCTTCAATCTTGTAGACAATATATTCGAGAAATGAAATTTTATAACTCTTAAGAAATTTTAGGAGCAAAACTATAGTTCCTCCATTTGGCAAAAAAAACCAGTACTGTATATTATAAGATCATAACTGAAGGAAAATTTAATTTTTCGAAACTTTATACCTTGTATGACAAATTTCGCTACAAACTTCAGCTTCTTCGTGTGCAAATTCAAGTTACTTATGCAAACTAAATGTTAGAAAATACTCTCTCGAATTTAATACTAGCAAGTTATTTTCAGATGGAAAATTAATGAATGAATTAATGAATAATATATGTAGATATTAAGGTGCGTTTCCACCGAAATTTTTGGCAACTTCAGTGTTTCCAACTCAAACATTTTAGTTGACAACAAGCTGTCTCCACTGTCGGGAATGTCCCAACCGACGAAGATATTATGCAAGCAACTGCAGTATTTATTATTTTGTGCAAGAAAAACACGCAAGCATAAATATTGGGTACGACCAAGCATCAAAGGAATAAAAGTACATTGAGGAATTGAACTATTAAATACTTTGAGAAGAGATTACCAGAATTATTGTCATCCTTCACTTTCTTTTTCTCTCTGAAAAACTGTGCCGCCAATTTTTTTAATTTTCTTTGTATGTATTTTCATTTTCCTTTGTGTTATTTTTATAATTTTCATCAGTTGAGTACGACTTTTTAAGTAATATAAATCAATTAACGTATTTGTTGATTCGTTTGTCCACGTGAGAGACATGTTTCTGTTTCCAACAAATGTTCCCAACTGAAAGCGTACCCACAGAGCGAAAAATATCTGCAACAAGCGTATTCTTTCGATTTTTACCGCCAAAAACGGAAACACAGTTACCAAAATTTGTTTACAATTTTTGTTGCTGATACAAGATAATTACAAAAACTTTCGTCGCCAACACTTGTTGACAACACAAAAGTTGGCAATTTTGCTTTGGCGGAGACCCACCATTACAAAATAATAGGTAGGGGAAGGTCGGGTAAGTTGACGAAGTGGGTAAGATGACGAACGGCTAATAATTTCTTCAAAGGTAACAATGTAGGATTTCTGTATGGTGCCGCTATCTTGCCAACTGTAGGGGAGTTAAGTTGGAGCGTAACCCTGCAACGCTGAGGCACCATTCGAGGATACACTGCAAATGAGTGTATCTCGCATATCTGTTCTAAAATAACCATCGCGTTAGATAAGCTTCTTGACCAATTGTTAAAGTTAAGTTGACATTTGATTGTGCTTAGTTACTAGTAATGAATGTATTTCATAGCATGTCACTAAAATTATTATCGATATCATGTTTGTCGTGGAAATATGCTCTCCGGCTTTAAACATAACCTCAACGGGTAAGATGGTGCGGATAAGATGACGAACTTTGTCATCTTATCTGCGCACAAAGTTTCGCCATAGTAAATTCATTTCATCTCATAGAATGCCACAAAAATATACCTTGAGGTCCGAAAAGCGGTCCTGGAGCGAAGTGAGTTTGATTTCTGCGTTGGAGGCAGTATATGGGGGTGAATCTTGCAAAAGTGCTTTTTCCAAAATATGAACGACCAGCTAACAGAAAGAGTAGAAAAATGACTGCCAGTATCATCACTGGCAATGAAAAGACAGTTGGAGGAGAAGTTAGAAAATGAAAGGCAGAAAAGATGCAAGACGACTGAAAAAACAAAAATTTGTTAAAAATCAGAAAGAAACCAAAAACGAAAAAAAATCATGCGAAACCAAGAAAATAACGAAGAAATTATATATTGTTTAAATTGCGATTAGCGTTTCGAAAATCCAGCTACAGAAGATTGCAATGCTTGAGATGGTGGCATGAATCTAGAACCGATTATTCTGGTATAAAAGCATTCATATGCGACTTATGCTAATATTAGTAATATTCTTCAACTTAACCGCATATGTCCGTCATCTTAGCCTACCTTCGGGTAAGATGACGAATTTCTCTAGTACCTACTTGATTTTTTATTTTTGTAAACAAAACAGTTCAGTTTTTTTAATACTATTTTATGTTTTCATGTGTGTTAGATGTTGATTATTGTATATAAATAAAAAATTTGAAAAATGAATTCAATGTCGAGCAGAAATTAATTTTTTCTGTTAACATCGTCAACTTACCCGACCTTCCCTTACCTAGTTTCTTGATTGTGAATTACTGAAACAGATTCGTTATAAAGAAAATAGTTATATTTGTCAGTATGAAATAATTTAGTAAAATGTTCAGTAGAAGGAAATCCAAAAATGACGATTGATCTATTCTTTGATAGGTACACTTTACTCAACATAGGTCATAGCAGTTGCTTTATAACAATGGATCGAATATTCTTATCAATTCCGGATGCTCTATTTTATCCATTCTATGTAAAAACGAAACTTACCTTTCTATATAAGAAAACACGAAAATGTTACTTCCATAAAACAATATAATCATAGAATTACCTATGTTTATTCCTCGATAATTTAATCCATAAAAGCAGTCAGTGAATCCGATGCATCTCGCGGATATGCGAGAAAAATAGATCATAAACGCAAGTGAGATCATTCATGGTTCGATTAACTCATGCAATTTTACTCAACTATAAGAAGAGCACACGGCCATATGATAACTCATAGAAGTTTCAAACGCTAGAGTGTGAAGATCCAAAGATGTGGTTGAGATCTGTGATTATTTTAAGTGTGATCGTTCGATCTTTGGTGTTTTGTAATTACGTGGATTCCGAAGAGAAGATCGTTTTGAGGGCAATAAAGAAGTGCGCGGAGTCGACTTCCAGGCTTTCGTGTTTTGCAAACAAAGCCTCGAATATTTTAGATCGTTCTATGAATGTTAACATAACACTGTTCGATGGAATTGAACTTCGGAGAAATTCTGAACCTCTCAGCAACTTCGGTAGTTCTAGGTCGTTATCGCCCTTTGAGAAGTTGACTACTTCTTTGTATAATTTCTTGGATTCTCATACCGTTTTTTTGGACTTAACTAGGGAAGGAAGGTCGAAAAAAGATGCAGCTGTAGATGAAGAAGAGGGTGGGGAGAAAGTAGGCGGTGGAGGAAGTGGAGGAGGTGGCGGCGGCGGCGGCAACCTACTAGGATCATTTGGCGGGTTTGGTGGAGGCGGGGGTGGAGGCATTAAAGGCATTAAAGGTGGTATGATGAGAGAAATGAGATATATAAAATACGCGTTCATGGTTCTTCTTGGAATATTTGGCTTGACTGCTCCCATATTCATGAAGACATTAGCCATAATTGCAGCTAAGGCTTTGATTGCGAGCAAAGCTGCCTTGATTATTGTAGGATCAGTAGCACTGAAGAAGATCTTCCAGAAAGAGCCCGAAAAGTCAACAGTACAAGTACATACGATTCACGATGACCATGATGATGATCATGATAGAATTTACCAGAACCAAATACCTTATAATTATTATGGGGATTATTATCAAAAGCCATCGTAAATTGAGTTCTAGCTTTTACATACTATTTATTTATTTATTTGATTTAATTTATTATATTAATAAATCACTGTAATGATTCAATTTACTTAATACCTACTATACTTCACTATATATTTAATTGGTATGCATTTGTGACAAATTAAATAGGTATATCCTATTGGTTTGTCTTCGATAAAGATATATATTTCGAAACAATTTCTGAAAATCGTCACTTTCACGTTTGTTATATTCGTTAATTTTGATCTAAGTCGCTCATCACTCCAAGCGTTCGATGGATTCATATTAGCAAGAATT
>JARQZK010001144.1:0-17146 GCA_030704885.1 Cynegetis impunctata
TGGAGGAAAATACAGAGAATTTAAACCTGGTGATTCGACAACTTATAAAGATTATTCTGTCCAAAATAAGCCTACTTGGAAACAAGGTAAAATTGTAAAAAAAGAGGGAAATGTTGTATATGAAGTACAATCTTCGGATGATGGCAAAATTTCAAAAAGGCATGCCGATCAAATTAAAATTAATTCTTACCCAGTATGCCTGCCATCGAACGAAGAAAGTGTTTCAGTTAACGATTGTAATGAAAATGTAGATAAAAGAAATAACGTTAATGTAGAATTAACTCAAGTTAAGGAAACGTTGAAACCTTATAATTTGAGGCCTCGATTGCACTCGAAATAAGTAAGGTTCATTATTGTATATATATATAAAAAAATATGTAAAATATTTAAATTGTAAATAAGGGTGAGGGTGTTATAATGTAAATATTGAATGCATATAGTGGGATTCTAGCACATCTGGTGCGATTACTTTTTACTTAATAGTGTATAATGTATATAGTGGAAATAAAGGAACCAGTTCAGTTTAGACCGTCTTTGAAGTGTTATCCTATAAAATATTACATATGGGAATGTATTTATAACAGTGACCTTAATGATTTTGAAATTATTTTTCATGACGTGGAGAAACAAATATAGCGCCACATGTAGGAAATACGTTTTTTCATTCCATCTTATTCATATTTGTTGATATTAAATACATAATTCGTACAATATAATTTCACAATGTAACTTTGACAAATTTTTTATGGTATCTACTACTATCGAAATAAAAATATAACATCCCCAACAGTGTACAGTAATCAATTCAGCAGCGGCCACATTTCACATTTTCGATCGGCGAATTTTTATTAGAAATTTAATAGATTACGGCATGGTGACTAAAAAAACACATAGAATATAAAAAAAAGTTGAATTAATTAATATAATAATTATAATTTTGACTTGAAAAACAATGCGTTTTCATTGTTTCATTGTAGAATTAACTCAAGTTAAGGAAACGTTGAAACCTTATAATTTGAGGCCTCGATTGCACTCGAAATAAGTAAGGTTCATTATTGTATATATATAAAAAAAATATGTAAAATATTTAAATTGTAAATAAGGGTGAGGGTGTTATAATGTAAATATTGAATGCATATAGTTTGATTCTAGCACATCTGGTGCGATTACTTTTTACTTAATAGTGTATAATGTATATAGTGGAAATAAAGGAACCAGTTCAGTTTAGACCGTCTTTGAAGTGTTATCCTATAAAATATTACATATGGGAATGTATTTATAACAGTGACCTTAATGATTTTGAAATTATTTTTCATGACGTGGAGAAACAAATATAGCGCCACATGTAGGAAATACGTTTTTTCATTCCATCTAATTCATATTTGTTGATATTAAATACATAATTCGTACAATATAATTTCACAATGTAACTTTGACAAATTTTTTATGGTATCTACTACTATCGAAATAAAAATATAACATCCCCAACAGTGTACAGTAATCAATTCAGCAGCGGCCACATTTCACATTTTCGATCGGCGAATTTTTATTAGAAATTTAATAGATTACGGCATGGTGACTAAAAAAACACATAGAATATAAAAAAAAGTTGAATTAATTAATATAATAATTATAATTATGACTTGAAAAACAATGCGTTTTCATTGTTCTTGAATTTTTTTTTGCATATTTGAATCATAACTCTGACTTTCATCAGAATATCAGAAGATGGTTGGTAGTGCAACTTGATATCAAGTTAGCACTATCATCGATTTATGGAAAAATAATTTCGCTACAAAATTTTTCTTTGCACGACAAAATCACGACAAAAAAGCGACAAATTATGCACCAGATGCGACATTTGTCCGATCATCGGAAGACCGTTTTCAAGAGGTGGTAGTGCTAACTTAATATCAAGTTAGCACTACCATTATGTTTATTAAAAAAAATTTCGCGACATATTTAATTTTTGCACAGCGAAATCACGACAAAAAAACGACAAATTATGCGCGAGACGAGACTTTCATTAGAATATTAGAAGATGGTTGGCAGTGCTAACTTGATACTAAATTAGCATCATCATCGATTTAAGGAAAAATAAATTTGCGACAATTTTTTTTTTGCACGACAAAATCACGACAAAAAAGCGACAAATTATGCACCAGATGCGACATTTGTCCGATCATTGGAAGAACGTTTTCCAGAGGTGGTAGTGCTAACTATATATCAAGTTAGCACTAATAATTACGCGACAAATTTTTTTTGCACGACAAAAAAGCGACAAATTAATCACATTATGTCACCTTTCATCTTGCATGTGGTAGTGCTAACTTTATATAAGTTATACATATAAATATATATATATATATATATATATATATATATATATATATATATATATATATATATATATATATATATATATATATATATATATATATACGATTAATTGTGCACATTAGCGACATATTATGGGTATGACTGTGATATATTCCTGCTTTATAATTCAAAATACACCTAAAATTGCCGATATTGCAGTGGGGTCTTTAATACACTCAAACTATAAAAATGTGACAATTTTGCCAATATCTGACGTTATCAAAATGCCATAGGTATGGCAATGATATATTCGTGTTTTATACTTCAAAATACACGTAAAAACTCTAGTATGGCAGTGGGGCCTTTGATACACTTAACCTATAAAAATGTGACATATTTTTAAGCCAATATCTGGCGTTTGTGACATCGCATGGGTATGGCGCTTTCAGAACTTTGTTCAGGACATCAAAATGAACAAATTAGACACATTTTCATAGTGGGGCCTATTATACATGTTCATTGCTGAAAATGACATGTTTGCCCCAGTATGGCGGCCACTTGGCGACGCCCCTGAGGTATGGCGTTTTGAGATCTTCGTTCTACAGTTCATTGTTAACAAAGATCACGAAACAACAGCGTGGGGCCTATGATCCATTTTCACAGTGAAAAAATTACACGTTTCGGTAAGTATGGCGGACCTTAAGTGACGCCATATTGGTATGGCATATTGAGTTCGCAAACTTTGGCGACTTGCTTAACCACATAATACAAGAATCAAAGTGGGGCCTATGATCCAGCGGCACGAATATAGACAACACGTTTGAAAATTCACCCCTCCTGAAAGCTACACTTTAGGGGTGCCATACCGAGAATTCAAAGTTGGGAATAACATTGTCTATCAGCCCCCAAAGCCTCGTCGTGGGGCCTATGATACATGCAAAAACCCTCTCGGCTCCCGGTCTAATAGCCTTTCAACATATTTCTATCACTCACTCTTCCATACTGCATGTATACTTCATTCAAAAAATTCAGATGCTCTCTCATGCTGCGCAAATCATCAGTAAACCAGCTTACCTGGTGTGGCTGGTTCGACCTCACAACATATTCTTTTTCGGGAAAGGACAGCAAGTATGCCCTTGCCTTGCCTTGCCTATCTCTGTTACAAATATTGAGTGAAATAAGTTGACCAATATGATCAGATATATTAAAGTTTATGATCTGAGATAAAGCAAAATCCCTAACATTTTCAAAATTTATGAAAGCATTGTAAATTCAGGAGCCCCCACGAGTATTTTCAAAAAACATTTCTTTGAAGTTATAAGTACCAAATAGATCAAGAAGAGAGACAGCCTCTCTCTGATCCGTACCAAACAGAACGTTAAAGTCCCCTGCCACAACAATATCCCTACATTGTCTAATCCTATCTATTAATCTCTCAATGACATTGAAAAAGAGTCAAAGCTACCACCTAGTGATCTATAAATACACACTACATTTAGATTGTTGACAATAACTACACCCAGTTCTATACATTTGTCAATACTAAATAAATCACATCCAGTAACTGTTAAAAACTTTAAAGTATCCTTGTCCAATATTAAAGTCCCTCCTCCGTGGCCTTGTGATCTTGAGGTAGAGGATGCCAGTGCAAATCCTGGTATGGAAAGAGCACACAACTCTTCCTTCATTAACCAATGCTCGGTAAAGCATACTATGTCCACGTCAGTGTCCTGCAGGGCGGCCTCAATTTCATTAATCTTGTTCCTCAGAGAGCGAACATTGTAATGTAAAATTCGCAATGGGTACCCTATCATTGTCCCCTCTGGGGCGCTATCATCCTTAAGTTTGAAAATTTGTCGACGTGAACACCCCTTGGCCATAGGTTTGCATCCATTACCATGTTCTGCTTCTGAGCTGAAACTCCAACCTTAAATAAACTGTGTTTTCTTTGTTAAGTTCTCAACAGTTCACATGAGCAGTCCTGAATTCCATTGTTCCTCAAATATGTGTCCATCTGTTCTACAGTCGTGGCTTTATCCAAACTCGAAACAAAAACCCATGCGAATTTAATGGTATTTGCAGATGTCAGTTCACCGTTTTCTTCTTCCTTGGTTCCCATTATTGGTGCATGTCTCAAGCTAGCATCAAAATTCTGATTCTGTTTTCTATATTTTCGAGAAACAATCATTTTCCCTTCTTCGTCCTTCTCTTCTTCCAACCTGGATGCTATCTTCAAATGATCTCCGTTGTGGTGCAAGTAGGTCAGTGTCAATCTCATTGTGTATTTATTATTCGATGAAGAATGTTATATGTTTCATACTTGTTTATAAACAAGCTACAATTACGTGAGGCCAAGGTCGCAAGAGATTGGTATCTTTGTGTAGTAATTATATATAAACTAGAGGCAATCTCTGATAGATAGACTTTGACGCTCATCACGCTGCCCGAGGGTTTAGCGAGAAGTCTAAAGTGTATAACGAATAAATACTAAAGTGTAAGATGAACCAGTGTATCATTTCATAACCAGGACCAATCATTACACCGTCATTTCTTTTTCCTTTAATTGGTGAGGGTCGATTTATCAGGTATCCTTTTTTCTCTCTTTTACTCTTTTCAACCTTTGTCCAAACTTCTTTCTCATGTTCGTCACTTTCTATTTCCTCGGTCTGACTTTGCACAACATTTTTAGTATGGATTTGTGTTTTTATTGTAGTACTTTTCACATTTTTGGTAGCAGTTCTGAAGTTTTCTGTAATCCTTTGATTATAGTTTCTCATGGTACGTTCTTAAGGGTTACTTTTCAGTATTTTAGGTACTGCCTGGCTTTCCCTTTTAAGGTTTATGTTTTCCTGAATGCACTGTGCCTGGTCATTAGTTAGGTTTCTCTCTCCGGAGTAGGAGTTACTTGTTTCAGAACTTTTATTTTTATCTGTTTTCTTTGTTGCGAAAGCATAACTTTTAGATATTTTTGTCGACTTTAGATTTTGTGTACTAAAGTCATCAGATGCAGCACTGTCATATTATTTGTATTGTGATTGCATTTCTGCCGACAAACTCCTTCAATTTTTTATAAAGTCTGCTGTACAATTCATATTCTAAGTCTTTCAAACTTGTGTGGACAAGCATTTGTTCATCTTTCTGTAGATTTTTCTACTAGTTTACCCTTTTCCTGTCCTACTATATGACTTGGCAGACAGAAGCATCAAATTTCCCCGGTAGAGTAGTATCTCTATTCAATTTCTGCTTTTTGTCCTACTGTATCGATATGTTCTTTATATGCTTTTATTTGTGTTTCAGTTTGTCTCATGGCACTTTCCCTCCTCAAAACAGTAATTTCCGCATTAAATATATTAGTTAAGTATTTATGTTTTATACTTTTAATGATACTTTAGGATTTATGTAAATATAAGTTTTTTCAGAGCTTTATATTCACTGCTCTGTAATAGTCTATAAACATAATTATTCCTGGTAATTAAATTAGCTTTTTACAAAAATACCGTGCGTGTTTATGTTTTGTTTAATTTTTGGAAGCCAATCGAGTTATCAATAGTCGAGTTTTCGAGATAATGATCATATAACTCTAAATTGCTTTAAAAAAACTTTAAAAGTCACTATTTTTCATCTAAAATTCAGAAAATTTCCAGGGGCAATACTCCTGGTATGGCCCCCTAATATTTTTTATAAGTTGGCGCCTCTGTATATATTAAGTATTTGTTGACGATTAGTCGGTTTTAATATTTGCCCTCCTTTCTTTGCCGAGAACCTTAAGCTTTTGAGGCAATTTGTTTCCTAGGATTATATATATATATATATATATATATATATATATATATATATACATAATATATATATATATATATATATATATATATATATATATATATATATATATATATATATAATATATATATATATATATATATATATATATATATATATATATATATATATATATATATATATATATATATATATATCTAATATATAAAATTCTCGTGTCACGGTGTTAGAAGTTAAAATCCTCCGAAATGGCTCGACTGATTCTCATTAAATTTTGTCCCCCTAAATGTCAAGGGTGGTCACCCCTTGACTTTTTTATTTAATTTTTTCAAACAAAATTTTCTGTTCTTTTTTTTATGATACAACATTCAAAAATACATACAATACTAAATTTTCACCCCTCTATGATCAACCCCTATTTTTTATTTGTTAAACTCCTCCGGAATGGCCCGACCGATTCTCATAAAATTATGAGTGCATATCGGTTAGGTCTGAGAATCGGAAAAAATCTATTTTTCATCCCTCTGAATGTTGAGGGTGGTTTACCCCTTATCGCAGAATCGGAACATACATGTAGGTTAAGGACGACATGACTTTTATTTTTGAAAATCTCAAATTCGGTTGCTTGCTTCGCTCAATATTTGCAAACAGCAGCTTGCATTGCATACCAAGTTATTATTATTATTATTATTCACTTTTTGGTTAGAGTGTGTATTTTTTTGAATGCCTGACATGTGCCAAAGTTCGAGGTTAAAGGTGAGCAAACCGGTGATATTTATTTGCGGTGCCATGATAACCCTCAGGCCTTGAATGAAAAGTTATGTTTGTTTTAATTGAGCTTTTCTAGTTTTTTGCACATAAGTCTTGAACCGCTAGAGATAAGTATTATATTATACAGGGCTATTCAAATTCGAGTATATGCATGGGGATTTCGATAACGGTAAGAGATAGAACGATGGTTAAATGGGGGCAAAGTTGCATATTTCAGAGGTCAGTTATATGGATAATAAAAATCTGATCTAGCTCCTTTAGTTCTGGAGTTATATGGGAAAAATCGAAAATTTCGAAATCCTTTTTTTGCCTATATCTTTTTATTTAATGAATTGTTTTCAAAACAATTGTCACTTTGCCATTGCCAATGTTTGTAGGCTATCTGAATATCTGAATAAAAATTATATACAGGGTGTCGTATAAATTGGGCCATCCTCAACTTTCAATTTTCAAATACGGACCTGTATTTTTTATTGCATTTTTTTTGAATGCCAAGAGTCATGTTTTATATTCACGTAGTATTTTCATTTGAATTACAGAGTGTTCTGGAAATATTGAACTATTACCAGTAAAATTTAAACATTTTTTTAAAATTGCAGCTCTAATTAAAAAAATATCATAGAATAAGGTATAAAATGCCTAGGATTTGGAAGATAATCAACATTATTCGACGAAAAATGTCTTCTTCAAGAATTCAACCACATTTCAGTTCACGCAACCCATGATCAATGTACGAAAATGTGAAATTCTTCCCAGTACGTACATGTATGTGCATATAATCAATGCCCAAACAAAATAATCTTCCAATAGAAATCTTCATACTCCAGACACCAATTTGGAAATATTTCATTGTTACTCAGTTTTCGAACTACCTATATATGTTTCATATTGGCGTTTTATTTTTATATAAATCATAAAATGTTTTGGGAATATTGAACTAATACTAGTGATATCTCATCATTTTTTAATTCCATAACAACTCTAATTGAAGAATATCAGAGAATGAAAGGTGAATCAGACAAATTGATTCCTTAAGAAAAATCAATTTCAGAATTTCCAGATTATCTAGTCTCACTACTTGTTCGGAATAACAATAGAATAAAATCAACATTCCCGAGAGATTTTATTTCTTTACCATAATGTAGCATTGGTAGAATAATTATTGATCCCAATGTCGTTCACCTCAGTAGGTATGAGGAAGATCTGTATGTATTCTGCTGAGAACAAACATAATCTGTCACAAACATTATTGATAACATTGACACATATTATTGATCATATAGGTTTTCATATTTTATAACTTATCGCACAAGAACATGTTTAGTTATTATCTAGAATTGAAATAAGTCATTATAAGTAATCATAATCGAAATAAATGTTTGAATTGACGATCTTCTCGTTTCAGACATTTACGGAGTCGTTTTTTTAAGTTATTATTCGCTCTGAACATATCCCTTCGGCGTAGTGATGCGAAAGCGTTCATGATTTCAATTCTTAAATCTTCTATATTTCCAATTTCGTTTTGAAGTCAAGCGGAAAGACGCATGCTCCTATTATTTCTGTAGAAAACGTTAATCATATCTCTTTTCTGCTGTATGGGGAAACCCATTTTCAGTACTTACAGATTTTTCATTAAATACCAACGATAATTTCCAAGAAACTGTCAAAATAATGACAAGTGAGGTGAACTAAATATTTATTTTCCAAAGCATACTATGAGAATTCAAATAGTTTAATCATAATTGTTGTATATAGCAACAGAATGCCCATGAATTTGCTGAAAAATGTAGGTAGTTCGGAAAGTGAGTATCAATGAAATATTTACAAATTGGAGTCTGTAAGATAAAGATTGCCAGTCGAACGTTTTTTTGTTTGGGCAATGATTACACGTACTAGGAAGAATTTCGCATTTTCGTACATTGATCATGGGTTGCGTGAACCGAAGTGTGGATGAATTCTTGAAGAAGACATTCTTCGTCGAATAATGTTGATTATCTACCAAATCCTAGGCATTCTATACCTTATTCTATGATATTTTTTTTAATTAGAGCTGGATTTTTAAAAAAATGTTGAAATTTTACTGGTAATAGTTCAATATTTCCAGAACACTCTGTAATTCAGATGAAAATACTACGTGAATAAAAAACATGACCCTTGGCATTCAAAAAAATGCAATAAAAAATACAGGTCCGTATTTGAAAATTGAAAGTTGAGGGTGGCCCAATTTATACGACACCCTGTATATAATTTTTATTCAGATGTTTAGATATAAAAAGTGGCAATGGCAAAGTGACAATTGTTTTGAAAACAATTCATTAAATGAAAAGATATAGACAAAAAAAGGATTTCGAAATTTTCGATTTTTCCTATATAACTCCAGAACTAAAGGGGCTAGATCAGATTTTTTTTATCCATATAACTGACCTCTGAAATATGCAACTTTGTCCCCATTTAACCATCGCTCTATCTCTTACCGTTATCGAAATCCCCATGCATATACTCGAATTTGAATAGCCCTGTATAATACTTTCAGTTGAGGAATTTATTCTTCCTTTGAATGCTGCAAAAAATATAGGGTGTCCCATTTGAAATTAATGCATAAATTTCACTTTTATGTTCTACCCAAAAAGAACATTATTTTTTGAACACCCTGTATTAGATACCTTGACTCTCATAATTTATTGTGTTAAACTAACCTTATATGATTCTCTAACAAAAATTTTAGGGCTCTAGCTGTGATAGTTGAGAAAAAATAAATTTGTATTTCGGAGATGTTTGTTGCCAAATTTTACAAAAAATAATTTTTATTTTGGAAATGTCTCAAGATAGGTATGTCATATAATGAATAAAAAGGTTTCAAAATGTTCCACAGAATACAAAAATATTAAAATATACATGGTGTGCCATTTGAAATAACATAGTGAGCATAAGTTACTCGTAGATCTGGCAACGTTGCAATGATGATAATATTTTCCAAGTGTAGAACATAACCTCTTATACGTGTAGCACGAATTTCAAGTCGTTAACTTTTTTGTTTTTTAAATACTTCTAATAGGCCATCGAATTTGGGGAACCCTATATATATATATATATATATATATATATATATATATATATATATATATATATATATATATATATATATATATATATATATATATATAGTACAATAAAATCTTACTTAGATACTAATAAAATACCGATGAAAGATATAGCGTCTTGTACTGCTGATGGTGCTGCTAATATGACGGAAGAACAAAATTGTTGCTTAAAATTGATGAAAGATGAAAATCTAGAAATGCCTCGTGTGCGTTGTGTTATTCACAGGGAAAACTCCTGTTTCAAATAAAGTAATGAATTTAGTTATAAAATGTTTCAATTCGATTAAAGCAAGTGCCAAACAATTTCATTTATTTTGTGCTGGAATACCTGAATATATTATGTTTGCTTGAATTATTGTTATTAATGAATAACATTCTTGTAATTTCTTCCTGCAGTTCATTATTTAAGCTACTTAGTGAGTAATAACAAATCATTAATAATAAAATTTATGCATATGTACATGGGGAACATTTCAAATTTTTGAATGCTTTGGTGGGGCATCGCATGAAAAAGGTTGAGAAGCATTACTCTTTATCAATCTTAATCGATTTATCTACTACATCTCAACCTACGAACTAAAATCATGTCAAGAAAGGGATAGTCAACCATGAAACATTTGATGCGGTGGCATATTTTTCTCCATAGATTATTACATAATTTCTTCTCAAAATTTTGCGCAAAGGTAATTCTAACATTTCTATAATAGAGTATCAAAACATCATACTACTATAGGTTGTAAAAACATCGATTAGTATTAGTTCTTCAGGAACTTCATTGAAATAAATAAACGACCTTGATGACCGTCTCAAAATCAAGAGTGATACTTAACATTTTTTACTAGTCTACAAGCGCTTTACCTAGATTTACTTTCAATAAATCTTTCATCGTTGTGATCATCCGTTCGAAATGCCACCCTATTCTATTGACGTACTCATCCTGCTTCATCTTTTCCCAATCTAAAGATTAGAACGAGTTATATGTTTCGACAAAATTAGTACCGTTATCACTAAACTTTCCTCTCCTTGTTATGAAACGCCTAAGTACGAGTGAAAAACATTTCGCAGATACAGATGTGTTATTATACAGAGTTAATTAGAAGTTTGTTGTTAAAACCTAAACCCTATTTTTAGAAACATCTTGTGGAATAATTTCGTAGTGAAATTCTTTCAACATACCAATTTTTGTTAAAGATTATTTCTTTTTTTGATTCATGCCCTCAAGTGCACTAGTTCATTTTTAGGAGATATATTAACTCCAAGCAACAGTTTAACAAATTTGAGGAAATGTTCTTTTTTTGACGAGATGGCTTTGCTCGTTGTGCCATAACGTCAGTTTGCCATCTCAGTTCATGAGTCTAGCAATGAGAAGGCAACACAATTTTGGTCAGTTATAGTAGTAAGCAATTATTGTAAAATTTATTTATGCAAACTTATTCAATTCAGAATAAAGTATAAACTTTAAAATAAAAACACTTGGCTTATGTTTCACAATATATTTACAAATTATATTGTGAAACATAAGCCAAGTGTTTTTATTTTAAAGTTTATACTTTATTCTTTATGATGTTTCACCAAGTGATGTGCGAGAATTCAATCTCAGTTATTATTCAATTCAAATTAAAAATCAAAATTCAAAACAAACTAACGCAACTGTAATTTAAATAACCTGAAGTACTTTTTACAACAAATTCAGCCTAATATTTTCTATTATGTACCACCTATATAAGCTCTTATTACTGCCTGCATACGTCGGTTCATACTGTCAGTTAGGTAACGAATAGCATTTTGAGCAATATTTTGCCATTCCTCCTGAATTGCTGAACTAAGCTCATTTATCGTAGCCAGAGCTATTTTGCGATCTCTAACTCACCTACCAAGCATGTCCCCCACAAGCTCTATGGTGTTGAGATCAGGCGAACATGATGGCCAGTTCATTTTGTTAATACCTACATACTTCCGCGAGGTATTTTGTGACACAAATTGTTGTATGTGGCCGAGCATTATCCTGCATCAGGATGAATCGCCAATAAATCCATTAAAAGGTACAAGGTAACTGCCTAATATCACCTCAATATATTCATTATTACGTCAATCTTCAACAAGATCAACAGCTTTCGCGCAATTATCCGCACTTAAAGCCATGGTTGGAGATATTTTAGGTCTCTCACTGCCAAACTGACAAAAGGGCAACAACGAGAAAAGCCACCTGTTCAATCAACAATTAGATTTCTTGAAGTAAACCGTTGATGACAAGTTCATTTGGTTCTTGATAATGAACTAGTGCACTTGAAGGCAAGAACCAAAAAACAAATTGTTAACAAAAATTGGTATTTTGAAAGAATTTTATCAAGAAATCATTCCACAGGATGTCTTATATTATATAATTAACCCTCTATAATGACTAGTAAGCCAGCATTCAACAAAATACTGGATGTGCAAATAAAAATTAATAAATTTATCTACAGTTGAATATTTTCAGCGTAATGCTTATTATGTTAAAGGTATCTCAATATTTTCAGCACAATCCTGGTATTGCTATTGGCAAGTACAATTTTTCTACGTCCCGAAACGTCTAGGGGGGGGGTAAGCCCCCTGGCCCTACCGTTGGCTACGCCTCTGCATAAACATGGAATTAAAAAATATAGTGAAAACGTTTTACTGGCGTATTTTTCGATTTATCTAACGAATATTCTCCTTCTACAATGTGGTCGTATTACTCTATGGTAAAAGCAACCCTTTCAGCAAAAAACGGACATTAGAAAATATGAGAAACTTACGGCTTTTTTAAAACAAAAAGACAAAAATCATATCTCCAAAAAGTCAAAAACACTCTCACAAGATGAAATACTCAAATTTTCATCAAATGCGCCAGACGATATTTATTTAATGACGAAGGTAATTTATGCAAACTTTTCAAAAACAACTTGGTATAAATATATTAAGTGTTTATTGTTTTAGATTTGTGTTGTCTTTGGCATTGCCGGAGCTTTACGCAACGAAGAACTTTTGAATTTAAAAGTAAGTGAGATAGAGCATAAAGACACAATTATTCTGGTTGTTCGTGTAACTAAAACAAAGACTAACAGGTTCGATTATTTGTGATAACGTCAGAATTTGAAGGAAAAGTAAAGTCCATAGAATTATTTAACAAATATTTAGCTCTACGTCCGAAACAGACGCCTCACGACCGATTGTTTCTAACTTATAGAAACGGCAAATGCACAGTCCAGCCGGTTGGAATCCATACTTTTGGTAGTGTACCAACTAAATTGCCACCTATTTGCATTTAGATGAACCATTACTTTATAAAGGATATACAGGACATTGTTTTCGTAGAACATCCGCTACTCTCTTCGCAAACGCAGGGGGTAGCAAGGAAAATTTAAAACGACTCGCAAGGACAAATTTGGGTGAAGTTCAAACTGGCAACATTGTTGACAAATATAACTCCACTAAAAATATAGAAATTGTTAACATAGACAATAATCCTCAAACATTTTCAATTCAAACTCCTTCGACTTCAGGAATTAATTTTTATAATGCATCAGGATGTACTTTTACATTTAACATCACAAATAATAATAACTAAATGTGTTTTGTATTTGTTGTTATTTTTCTGTTTACTTTGTCATAATAAAATGTAATAAGTTGTAGTATCTTTATTTTTTTTCAATTATAAATTTTTACGGTTGGCGATAAAATTTTGTATGCACCACGTCAGTAAAGTGACATGATCAAACTCGTCTGTTATTCGCCTCACTCACTTTGCTCGCTCGGCTCATAATCCCAGACTCGTTTGATGAAGAATCATTTTACTGACTTGGTACATAAATAACTATTATATAACCGTGTTATAAATAACCACGCTTCAATAGAAAACCGTAATAAAAATTAGGAAACAATTCATTTTATTCAAAAAAGTTTTCGTGATGCAATTCCAACGGAATATTCTCGCGAAATGCATAGAGGTTTAGGAAAACTATTTGAAACCCACAAAGGATAGTATTTCAACATTAACTCAATCCAAGTACCAAATTTGAAACCTCTTAACTCAACCTGCAGAAGCGGTGGAATCTAGCAACTTTTCAAAAGCCACGAAATTAAGAAGAAATATTAAAAATGGTGGCGGTTGAAAAAATTTATCCAAATTTCGATAGTTTCGTTTTCCCTCGAAATCAATTCCAGATACCAAATTTCAGCCCTTTTGGTTTGATGGAAGCGCCGCTAGAGATGCCATTATGTACCGGAAAAAAAAATATATATATATATATATTGTTACGAATTTAGGTTCCCTTGGATGATTTCCAATAACTTAATTTAATCAATAATCAAATCAGTATTTATTTATAATACAACAGTAATTTTGACAATAACCACACTTTTTCAATAACTGTCTCTACTTCAAAACACAGGCTTTGCTGGTCTTATCACACGGTAGTTCACTGTAGACTCTTCTATGGTCGCTTTTATATGTCTTCTCATTCCTTAGAGAAACTTCCAGAATGTTATATTCTTCGAATTAAGGGGGCAGTTACTTCAACGTTCATCGAATATTCCAGAGCTCACAGAGTCGGCTTTAGCCATTTTCGTGCACTGCCCCCCTCTTAAGTTTGATCGTCCCGATCAAAATCTTTTGATACACCTCCACCGTGATACTTTGCTAGCCTATGTAAATGTACAGTCTTATTTAGGTTCGATGAGTCCAAATATAGTATATATATATATATATATATATATATATATATATATATATATATATATATATATATATATATATATATGAGTCCAACGAGTAACATTCACCTTTAAAATATACTTGGTTCTTTTCAAAGGAGAAAATAAATTTGTCTACCCGTTCCAATATATCTACTCCAAGTGTTTTGTTTTCCTCTACTTCCACTTTTCGAGCTCTGAGTGTTGCTCGGTTATTAGAAGATGTTAGTTTTGCTGTTTCAAATTTCAGAGCCCTCACTAAAGCATCATTTCCTGTTCTTGGTCTCAAAATTTTCGTATGTTGAATCAGGTCGCTGTTTTTTAACCCATCAACAAAAGATTTGACACTCAATTACTCAAGGATGTCATCTGGAGCCATTGGGTAGGCTAACCGAGTCAACTTTTCTACTTCGGCCTGAAATTCTTGTAGTGATTAATATGTCAATTGATGCCTACCTTCTAATTGAGCCTGGTACAACATTTCTTTATGATCATCTCCATATCTCAAATCTAGGGTTTTTATTAGAGTTATGTAATCTTCCTGCTCTTTTACTGATAATCTTTGTAACAGTTCTGCAGCTTTACCTCTGAGGGACAAAACCAGTTCTACTGCTTTCATTTTATCTGCCCAACCATTAGTTTGGGCTGCTGCTTCAAACTGCCGTTTGAATATTGACCAGAAAGAATCTCCATCAAAGGTAGGTGGCTTTGAAACTTTCAGTCTGGGGACTTGATTTGACATTACTTTCGATTCATTTTTTTCCATTGTTGATATTCGCTTTTCTAAATCTTTCAGTACCTGTGATTCGCGTTCTTGCTCCTCCAGGTTTCCTTCAAATGAACTATTTCTTCAGTTATTTCACCTCTCAATTTCTCATTATCCTTTTTCCTACGTTTGTAGAGATCTTCCAGGATTTTCTGTAATTCTTGCCCCTGACCTTTCTTCTCATCTAGTTTTTCTTGCTCTAGACGTTCTGTTCTTCTAGTATAATTAATGGGTATATTTATTATTTTTTTATTTATTTACCTAAACATACAGTAAATCAAAAATAATCTCATATATAAAATATTAAACTCAAAATTATAATTCATGATTTAGGTAAGTTTACTCCAAATCAGCGTATTGCTGTTCCAGGAGTTCAATCGCTCTTAGAAGTTAATATTCAATTCAAGTCTGCTGAACAAAAAAATGTTTTTATTGACTTCACAAACTTAGGAAATGAGCTGCTATTCTGTATTTCTAGAGGTAATCCATTAAATGTTTCAGAGCATTTCCTTATTGGATTCCTTTTGCCTATTTCAGTCCTTGCTTGTTGTAAGTGGAGATTATGTTTTATTCTGGTTCCGTATTGATGAATTTCACTATTTCTTGTTAATCTGATGTTGAGTTTATATCCTTCATATTCTTTTTTATAAATTACTTTACATTGTTCTATTTCTAATAGTGTTTTTATTGGTTCTATATTTAGTGTTTTGTATACCTCTGCAGTAGGAGTCCTATAATCAATGTGAAATAAGAGTTTAACAAATTTATTTTGTAGCCTCTGGAATTTTGATAGCAGAGTTTCAGAACATGTCCCCCAGATGCATATCAGGTATCTTATGTTCGAAGCAAAGAAAGCATTGTATAACTTATATTTAGAATTAATATCCAAATACTGTTGACATTTATATATCATACCTATCATCGGAATAATTTTACTGCTCAAATATTGGTAATGTGCTTGCCAGTTCAACTTGTTGTCCAAAATGATTCCTAAATATTTAGCTTGATCTGTTTTAGTTAAAATACTGCTTCCTAATCTGAGTTGAATGATATCTTCGTTCTTATTTTTCTGTTTGAATAACATATATTTTGTTTTGTTGGTATTGAGTTTCAATTTGTTTCTGTTAACCATGAGTTGTATTTTAGCAGATCATTATTTATCTCCTCTTCCATGCACTGTAAGTTTTCTCCAGTATATACTAGAATAGTATCATCAGCGAACATGAAATAGTTAGCTCTCAGCTCCGCCTTCTTCAAACTCAAAACATACAAAATATACAGTAATGGACCCAGAACAGATCCTTGTGGAACTCCATATGTAATGTTGTGTTCAGTACTTTTCTCACCATCAAGTATAACAGTTTGTTTTCTATTACTTAAATATGATTTCAGCAAACGAAACATATTTCCTCGAATTCCTAGGCTATGCAGTTTGACTAAAAGTTTTTGATGCTCAATTACATCGAAGGCCTTTTTTAAATCTATTAAAATTACTATTATATATTTATCCTGATCCAAGTTAAGTGAAAGGACATGAACAAGATCCATAACTGCATTCTGGGTACCACTATTTTCCAAGAAACCATATTGTCGTGCATCTCTTAAATTAAATTTTTTTATATATCCTAGAAGTCTCTTTTTTAGCAATTTCTCTATGATCTTTGAGAAAACAGATAAGATGGAAATAGGTCTATAA
>JARQZK010001145.1:0-2500 GCA_030704885.1 Cynegetis impunctata
TTTTAATTTTTCAGCTATTTTCTTTTTCTTGCCACTTACTAATCAAATTTTCTTTTCTTTTTATTTTTTGTTCAGATATATTTTTATAGACAATGGAAGTCCAGAATTCCACAAAATACATATAATATATATATATTTATATATATATATATATAGTATATATATACTATATATATATATATATATATATATATATATATGTATATATATATATAATATAGTATATATATTATTTATATATATATATATATATATACTATATATATATATATACTATATATATATATATATATATATATATATATATATATAATATATATATATGTATATATATATATATATAAATATATATATATATATATATATATATTTATATATATATATATATATATATATATATATATATATATATATATATATATATATATATATATATATATATATATAATCATGTAGACTATCAAAGGTTTAAAATATTATTTGAACAGAAAATTATAGAAGAAAATGTGTCTTCTTTTCAACAGCTTATACATATTATACAACAATGTAAACAAAATTGTACCTATAGCAAAATAATTAAATGTCATGAAAACAATATGTGGATTAATAATGAGGTGATAGAAATGATTAGGAAACGAGATAAGCTATATGATAGATTAGTGGCAAGCTGAGGCGATATTGATATTGAAAATGAGTTTAAACTGGCAAAAAATTGGGTCACAAATAAAATAAAATCATTTAAAAATAAATATTTTCAGTCAAAATGGGATCAGACAGGGGGTGATAATAAAAAACAATGGAGATTCATAAATAGTTTCATTAAAAATGAAACTTTTGAGAATAACTTGCAAACTTTAAACATAAATGGTGTAAAAATAAAAGACGAGTTAAATATTGCCAATTGTATAAACAAACATTTTAGTAAGGTAGGTAAAGATATTGTGGATGAGATAAATGCAGTCCGAAATCAAAATGCTAACGATGAATTTGCATTCAGGGATATGGTATGTGAGTCAATCCTTAAACTAGATTTAACCAACGAGGAGGAAGTGAATAAGATTATTTCAGATCAGAAGAGAAACTCTGCCCCGGGAGATGATCAAATATCAGTATGTGATTTATTTAACCTCAGAAATGACCTTACTCCACTCTTGGTAAAATTGATTAATAAAGTTTTAGAAATGGGCGTATTCCCTGACGAGCTGAAAATTTGTAAAATTACTCCTATATTCAAAGCAGGTTCTAAAGAAAATATGAATAATTATCGGCCTATCTCAGTTATATCATCCTTCTCAAAAATCACGGAAACTCTAATAAAGGATAGAATAATTGCATACGTAAATCATCATAATCTGCTAGAGGACTATCAATATGGATTCATCAAGGAGAGCAACACCTCATGTGCCGTATTCGATCTGGTGAATAAAATAGCTAAAGGCGTAGACAGAAAGAAGGTGATTGTGGCTGTTTTTATAGATTTGAGAAAAGCTATCGACGTAGTCAGCATAGATATACTGTTGAGAAAACTTTACCTGGGGTTTAGGGGTGTGGTGTATCGGCTGCTATGGTCTCACCTAGCTAACAGGCAGCAATGTGTGAAACTGGGGAATATTCAAAGTGATAGAGAGACCAATAGTTATGGAGTATCTCAGGGTTCGGTCCTTGGACCACTTTTTTATATCCTGTACGTTCTTAGTATAAAACTAGTAAATTTAAAGGGTCGATACTATGCGTTTGCAGATGACACTGTAATTGTTTATGAGGAGGAGTAATTGTTTATGAAGATGGAATAGATCTAGAAACTTTAATAAATAATGATCTCAACAAATACTTCGAATGGCTTCTGTTTAATAAATTGAAAATAAATACAGATAAAACGAAATTCATTGTTTTCAAGCACAAAAATAGGCATTTTCCAAATCAAGATATTAAAATTGATAATATAAGTATAGAAAGAGTAAATTCAGTTGAATATTTAGGATACATAATAGATGAGAATTTAAACTCAAAAGACCATCTTGAACACATAACGTATAAAATAACACCAATGATAGGTGCTCTCTATCGCTGCAGAAATTATATTACACATCAGAGTAAAATGAATGTATACAATGCATTCTTTCTTCCTCATTTTCGATACATGATCCCAATATGGGGTACATGTGGGGTTGTTATGTTTAAATCAATGCAAACTTCACAGAATAAAGTATTGAAGATTCTTTTCTTATATGATTGGCTTGTGCCTACAGATCAGCTATACAGGGAGTTGGGTGTATGTCGTTTGGGTGAGTTACTGGAGTTGGAACAGTGTAAGCATATTCATAAAATAATAACTAAAACAATTAAATGTAATACAGCTTTAACGTTCAATAGGGATCTCCATCTATATGATACAAGAGATAGTAATAATATATATCTAGAAATTGTGAGAAGTAATACTGGACTCAGTAATCCATTAAGTAGAGCTGTATGTCGGCACAATAAATTACCAATAAGTGTT
>JARQZK010001145.1:5000-10000 GCA_030704885.1 Cynegetis impunctata
TATATATATATATATATATATATATATATACATGCAATTATATCTTATTAGCCTCCACATACGGAACAGGCACCCAAGAATAACAAATGGTTTTTGCAATCAAAAAATTATATATATCGCACAATATATTGTACTTCATACAGGTATCAAAAGAGGCGTAAGATTATCATAAAACTTAATCATACAGAATTTGGGTATGTTGTTGAATATAATGTGCCTCCGAATATAAATTGTCTATTTGGGCTCTATTTGTATAAACGAAAATACAAAATTATTCTCATTTGCCTATGCAACGTTGCGCTATCTACTTATCTAACAGATTCGTTTGCTTAACGGTTTTGTCGGGGAGTAGCTTCTTCGCAGTTTTGAAGTACCTAATCAAATTTAAGGATGTTGCATTCGTAATTCAGTGGTGATATAACTGTTGCACAATACTAGTACGTTCTCCAAAGATGAACAGGTAAGTGGTATTATGGTTATTTCGAATTGATTTTATATATATGAAATTTGTGTTTTGAATGCCCAGGGAAAAACTTCTCCTAGAACTAGCCAGACCGCAAATGTCACCTCAATTGGCGACTAAGATTCAAGAAAAAGGTAAGTGTAATCTTGCGAATTGAGTGAATAAACAAATGAAACAAATTACTCCCTTGTAGAATATGACGATAAAAAATTGTATTAGAGGAGTTTTATACTATTACACCATATTTATCTCTACTTCTTAGCATAGTAAATTGGCTGGAATGGAGAGTTTTTTACTTGTTATTCTATTATATTTACTCAGTTTTTCTATATTTTCAGAAAAAAAGCAAATCCTCTTTTCCGTTTATTTTTTTCGTAATAATCCATGCAGGAAAGTTATTCAAGTGCTGTTTTGACATCCATTAAGGCAGATTGAATTAATTAGTTTTGATACTAAGTAACTTCAAGATATCTTCATACTCAACGATGAATATATTGTGAATTTAGAAGCAAAAAACATAAAGCACGTGAAATTAAATACAATAGCGTGTCCTACATAAAACTTCGAGTTTCACCTAGGTTAGACAGTTGAAAATGCAAAATATATAATATATATATATATATATATATATATATATATATATATATATATATATATATATATATATATATATATATATATATATATATATATATATATATATATATGTTAAACATCTTAAGTGAAAATAGTTAAATTTCTTGCATGAAATTGATCAGTTATTGATATATATATATATATATATATATATATATATATATATATATATATATATATATATATATATATATATATATATATATATATATATATATATATATATATATATATATATATATTTATATATACTAAAGATTACATGATGATATTTGGCGGGAATCACATGTACAGAATATTCACGCTTAATAACCACCACTCAAATAATACCTCTCCATTGAATAGTCGATTATCGTCTATAACGATGAAGTATTTGCAAAATACGTGATATAAGACTTCAACTATTGCTTCTTTGATTTTGAGAATCATTACCATCATATTTAATTTCAACTAACCTCAAAAACTCCCAGATTATTTTTTATTACTACTATGACCATCTTTCGTATTTATCTCATTTCGGAAAAATTTTCATAGACTCTCCTGATAGTTTAAATAAATCAGGTCAAAAATGTCAGTATGCAGAGGATTGCTTCATGATTTTGGAATAGTTAATTCAGTCCGCAATATTGGTTTAAATGGTTTTCGTTCCTTCTAAATGAAAGTTGTATGTGAATAAATACATTGGAATGCGACGATCCACATGACATGTACTTCGTAATTGGTAATCTACCTTTATATAAATTTGATTGAAAATGAGATCTATAATGAATGAGTTTTCATTGATCTTACGTTTATTATAATGTGAAATATGTTTCAATATATACTTGAAAGTATTACTATTCTCGAAGTGCAAGTGCATCATCAAAGGTTTTTTATCCATATCGTATGAAACTATTGATGATGCTAAATAATTTTGTTGTAATTATACAGTAGTTCATTCAAAATTTTTTTTCTTCTAGTTATTACAACAATTTATTTCGTAACCTTCATACCTTCTCACATTTTCAAATAATGAACTAATTAAATCATATTCAGTAAACTATCTTTGATTGTTTCTGAGCTGAATTGATAAATGCACTCAAACTGAATACATTAAGAGCCTGTTAAATTCAAATCTACGAAACTAAGAAAAGTAGCTGGATTTCTATTATTGCACTATTTATTACACTGAATTTTTTACCTACAGATAATGGATATGAGAGCAGTCCACCTCCATCGTTGGATTTTTCAATTGACATGTTTCATGATGATTCAATCAGGGATCCATATTATTTTCCATCTGAGTCAGATTCAGATGTTAATTCCATCGAAAAATTTGAACAAAGTTCTACACACTTCAATACAACTTCGAAAAGTTCTCCTCTCCATATCAGTAAGGAAGAGGTAGAGAAATAATTAATTTTATTTGATTATCTAAAGTTTTCTATTTTGCAATCATTTTCACCAATTAACTATACCTATACCAACAGGCGATACAAATATCTGAAGATGCTGAGTCCGATGATTTCCGAACGAATAAAATAAATATCATTCAAAATATCGTTATAGAACCAACTTCAAAATCTGCTGTGAGTATTTGTTTCAATCAAAAGATTTTCGTGTAATAAATTTTTAGGTTAATGTTTTTAGAATATGACATTACGGAATAGATGTACGTCACCAAGTGATGTTACAGTAAGTGCAAAGTATCTTTCCGAAAATCTAATTTTTTATGGAGTATTTACATTACAGAATCACATTAATAATAAGAAGAGAAAAAAAACAACAGTATGCAAATACTGTTCTACAGTTGTCACGAACTTTGAGCGCCATTTAGAACGAAACCACTCGGATTGTAAAGAAGTCCGAGAGATGTTGTCTTTTCCAAAAAGGCACGTTGAACGAAAAAAAATTATTAGCTTAATTCGATACTCTGGTCACTTCAAGGAATAGGTACCTGAATGGAAATGTCAATCCCAAATATGGAGTTTCTGAAAATAATAATAAATATTATCCTTGCTCGCGATGTAAGGCTTTTCTAGAGCGGAAGTACTTATCACGTCATAATAAAAATTGCAGTTTGAAAGAAAAAAATAATAAATTAAACAGTTTGGCAATGTCTCAAACTCTTATCGCCTGTTCACTAGACCTAAATAATACCTTCCATAAACTGAGAGTGAAAGATGAAGTTTTTTCACGAATGAAAGTTGATGAGATGTCTTTGATCGTGAAAACAGATATGTTGATAACAGATTTTGGTGAAAATTATTTGAAAAAACACAAACGGAATCAATTAGTCACTGTATGTTCAAACAAAATGAGAGAATTAGCAAGATTTTTGAAAGAGTTCAGATTGATTACTCAGAACACTAGTTATAAATTGCAAGATATATTGAATCTTAAACTTTTCGATATAGCTATTGAATGTGCGAAGAGACTTGGGGGATATGACGCAGAAAAAAAACTTATCGATCTCCAAGTTTGTCTGCTCATATCGGAACTTCCCTCACTCAAGTTTGTGATCTTTTTACTCGAGTCATTCTCAAAGATGATCAATCAATCAGAGATACAGATGACAAAGAGGAAGCAATAAAAGATACGAAACGGTTTAAAGACCTTATAGTGAGTCAATGGTCCATAGAAATAAGCAGTTTAGCCTTCAAAGATCTTCATGAAAAAAAATGGAAAAAACCAGTTCTGTTACCTCTGACAAATGACATTAAAAAATTGAAGCAATATATGACTACAGTAGCTGATAAAGCAGTTGCTGCTCTGAACAAAGATCCTTATAATAAGAAAGAATTTGAAAACTTGACTGAATCGTCACTTATTTTAACAATTCTGTTTAATAGAAAACGAATTGGGGACGTACAGTACACCAAACTCACAACGTACACTAATAATATAAGATCTTTCAGTCAAGCTGAATGCGAAAATGCTCTATCAGAATCAGAAAAACTATTGACGAAATATTACAAAAGAATTGTGACAGGTGGCAAAGGCAGTAAACCAGTGGCCATATTGTTTCCTCAGAATTTGCAGACATATATATACTTTTTTTTGAGAATTCGTTCGGAAACTGGAATTATACCCGAAAACAATTCTTACTTGTTCGCAAATCCAGGAAGTATCAATTGGATAAGAGGAGATGTTGTTATTCGAAAATTTGCTGAAAAGGCCAATTTAGATTATTCCCAGCAATTTTCCTCGAATAAACTGAGAAAACAATTGCCATTGTCATGCAGATACTGAATCTTAGTAAAAAAGAAACCGAACAATTTGCACAACTCATTGGACATACCGAGAAAACACACAACGAGTATTACAAGTAAGTGGTTTAATCCGTATATAATCATAGAGACGATCATTTGAACAAATCTATTTTTCTGCTAAAATATTCACTGTTTTTGAATTTTTGCTGGTTTTTCATTGATCAGAAGAACAGTTTTTTTTTTCATGAGGGATTAACTTTAATGGAAAAATTATCATCAAATATGTTGTCGTCAGTTGATGATAATATGTTGTTTTTGTTTTGGAATAGGTATTATATTATAATTAAACTATTGAAAAAAATTACGTGCTTTCAAATTTATATATATATATATATATATATATATATATATATATATATATATATATATATATATATATAATGAATTCAAAAAACAAAATCATTATTTCCATTAACAGAAATATTTTTTGAATATATGCAGGCTACCTCAAGAGGTCTACCAAACTGCGAAAATATCTAAACTTCTTTTACTTATGGAAAAAGGCGTAAACATGTATAAAGAAAAATCGTTGAATAAGATAGACATAGATCCAAATAGTCAGTTTGCTGAGGAAGAATCAGATACTGAAGAGGCTATACCAGAAAGTGAAACAAATATGTTGCCCAGTCAACCAGGTACAAATTTCAGTA
>JARQZK010001146.1:0-16957 GCA_030704885.1 Cynegetis impunctata
TATATATATGTATATATAATATATATATATATATATATATATATATATGTATATATATATATATATAATATATATATATATATATATATATATATATAGGATGTCCCGAAATTAGACGTCAATATTTCGACCACATATTCTACTTCCAAAAATAGAGATAAATGTTCATATAATCTAGGGTCCACAACTTCTTCGTTTTTAAGATACAGGGTGTTAAAAGCGAAGAGGTGATGGTGGTTTTTTGTAAATATTTTCGAAACCCGTGAAGGTAATTGGATAAAATTTGGTACAGTTACGGAACTATTGACGCTCTATTCAATGTACTAGAAGTTAGTATTACAATATTTTTAGGAGTGCGTAGTGCAGGAGGGTATTGACAAAAAATTTGGCCCAAATTTTGTGGTGGTTAATTTTCAGTAATTTTGACTTCAAAATTTGAAAATATGAAGCTTTTTGTACAAATAAGGTACTCTTCTCGTACTTCGCTACGAATTGATTGTTGTCCTGAAATTAGACGTCAATATTCCAACCACGCATTCTACATCCAAAAATAGATATAAAATTTCATATAAACTAGGGTCCACAACTTCTTCGTTTTAAAGGTGAAGACCCGATAACGGTTTCCTATAAATATCATATCATATTTGAAATCACTATTCTAGTTTAACGCGAAGTGTGGTGCTGCATTTTATCAACAAGGTCGGCAATTCTTAGTTTTATCTTTGAAAGTGCGCAACCAATATATTCCTTTTCTATTAGAATTTGTCAAATAGAAAATTTGTCATTTTAAAGCCCAAAATTTGTAGGCTCTCGCGCCCCCCAATGCCCTTCCCCCCAGTTTGGGAACCACTGAACTGAACATTAAGGAACAATAATTTTTTTTTTTTTTAATTTCATTTAGTGCTTCGACCGCTTAGGGTCATTAGCAGACATATATATGTTACAGTTTACCATACATTGAAATATTTTTTAAGAATAGTAAAGTATTGTCAATATTTTCGTCCAGGATGTCTTCCATGGTTTCGCCAATTTTGAAGTATTTTCGTTGATTTGTATAGTGAGGGCATTCTAATAAGATATGTTGTATGGTTAGTCTTCCGGAACAGTTGGCACATATAGGTGGATCTCCTTTCTCTAACAGGTAGTCGTGTGTGATGCGTGAATGTCCTGGAGCCCTATTCTTAACTCACTCCTCTCACAAGCGAACGATCACCAAAGGGAGTGATTTGATTGGCAGCGATATGGCTTTTCTAGATTCTCATGTACCCTTCCACTCGCAAATTTGTGACACGAGTGACTAGTTACGGCAACACCGGTATATTTGCGTATTTTGTCATCGATGTCAAAATAGTTTGTAGTTCTGTGTTGTCGCTGTCAACTAAAATTGGAGTCTAACCTGAAATTTTGTGTTGGTTCGTTTGTTGGTTAATTATTTCCTGTCACCTCAATAATTTTGTGAATGCATCGACTCACTGATAATTTATTGGGAGATACCCAAACAATAATTATTACCTATATCTTGCTGGTAACTTCCAGTGCCAAAAAACTTCAATGCTGCCAGAAACTAATTATATTTTAACATTTAGGGAACATGCACAACTTTTACTTATATATCAAGTTTATATTATATACCTAGCAATTACATATTTTTCGTAAGTTTATATAAATCAAAACCGCATAAACATTAAAATCCAGTTCTTACTACTTATTCAGGATACAAGTCTGTAGTTTTTACAGGTTCGTCTAGATATATTCTTATTATGTCCAAGACATATCAGAAAGTTTGTTTGGTTAGCCGAAATATTTTTTTAAATTGGACATCGCTGAGTTGCATCAGAGGGTCCCTTAATACAACTCTATGGGGCCCTGCAACATTTTCTTCAGCTTCTTCTAGGTTTCCAGCAGTCCATTATATAGAAGATCATCTATTACTATAATCCCTTATCTATGTCTACAATCTTAAATAATATATATATATATATATATATATATATATATATATATATATATATATATATATATATATATAGAGAGAGAGAGAGAGAGAGAGAGAGAGTAATCTTACAATTATGATTTACCAAACATGAACTCTGCCTCAAGAAAAATGATAGGTTAGGATTATGAATTATCTTATATGTCAAAATTGCCAATGCGAGTGAAATAAAGCACTCCTCTTTGGCGGGAGCGCTCCAGTTGTGAGGAGAGGGCGTGAGAATCATGACAGCAATGATTTCCGATACGCTCGCGTTCAACGACATCGATAAGCGCTCCAGCGAGTGACTGAGAATACCGGCCCTGTACGCAGTCTCAACGCTCTGGTTTGGTCTATTCTTTTCTTTGGTAGTTTAAGTGGTTTGTGTACTATATGTTGTATTTTATTCATATATATTTGTGCATTTTGCCACCTATTTTGCCACGTTCGTTTCATTTTTTGGTTGAGTATTGCGGTGAAATCTGATAGTGTTATGACCGACTTTTCTTCTCCTATTTTTAATGCTTTCTTCGCTGCTTTGTCTGCTTGTTCGTTTCCCTCTATTCCTGTATGTGATGGTATGTAGTAGAAAGTTATAGCTTTATTTTGAATGTATGTGTCATATCTTAACTGTTGTATTTCTTGTATTATTGTGTTCTCTTTGTCTGGTTTCTTTATTTTATCTAATGCACTGATACAATGATTCTAATGTGTTCCAATGTTTCTTTTATGGCTAGTAATTCTCCAGTGAATACGCTACCTGTATTTATTTTAAATAATCTGCTGATGTCTTTTGTGACATATGCGTATCCGACGTTCTTGAGAGTCTGGGTTTGGGATGCATCGGTGTATATGAAATTCGAATTTCGATGATTTTCCAAATAATCTTTGTGGTTGTTACGTATTAGTTCTATCGAAGAGGTATGTTTATTTAGACTGCTCATACTCTGATTTATTTTGGGGTGGTAAAGTCCATGGGCAGAAATTATGTTTGTTAACTAATTTAAATGCAGGTATGTGTATTCCCAACTTGGTAATTATTAGTTCTGCTCTTCTGTAAAGGGAAGGTATTAACCCTGGGGTTCTATTGAATATTTCTCTGAATCGATATGATAATATACTTTCTTTGTTAGGGTGAGATTCGAAAGTATACATTTTTGCAATATATTTTAGTGTTTGTGTTTGAGATCGGTATTCTATCGGCATAACTCCGACTGCAGGACCAAGTTGTATGGTGGGTGTTGTTCGGTGTGCTCCAGTAATTAGTCTGAGAGCTTTATTTTCTATTATAGTCACATCCTTTATATAGCTTTTTCTTGCTGATGAAAATACTAACAGACCGTATTCCAGTTTTGATCTGATGAGACTTTCATATATCTTTTTTAGATTTGTTGTTCATTTATTATGTGATAATATTTTGAATAGGTTTAAGGCTGAAACAGTTTCTTTTTTGAGTTTGTTGATATGGCATTTCCAATTGAGTTTGTTATCGAATATTACGCCTAAGAATTGGATTGATTGTTTCATTTGGAGTGTGAACAATTATTTGAGGTTTACTTATTCTAACATTTAGATAAGATGCTCAAAAATGTTGCCCTGCTCATGAAGGCATATTTGGGCTCTACGGGTAATCGCATGTGAAGCTTGAGAAACTTCAAAATAGTATTCTTTCACACAACTCCTCCTCGTTATCTACTTCTGTTGCGTATACTATATCTTTTAAACGGCCCCAAAAATAGTAGTCTAGTGGATTTAAATCCGGCGATCGGGGTGCCCACGGAATAGGAACACCTCTTCTAATCCATTTGTCGGAAATTACTCGTCTAATTCCTAATATTCACACCATACTGAGCTGGTTCACCGTCGTGCTCTGCCATTGTATAAACCACGTACAAAGTAGATATCTGCTAATTCTCTATTTCAAAACTTCTGCATTACTACTAAATAGCTTTTTTTCCGGCAACATGCAGAAAAATTAAAAACTGGGCGATTAATAATTGACAGCTTATTTTCCTTACCTAGCAAATCAAACAACGTCATTTGTTTCCAGGTCTACTGACTATTTTCTCTTCGACTTGCACATTGAAAAACAAAAAATCAATTCGTAAAAGAAATATTCAATTGCATTCTTCTCGAAAATGCTGCTTCATAGCGAAGTATGTGAAGAGTACCTTATTTATACAAAAAGCTTCATATTTTCAAATTCTGAAGTCAAAATTATCAAAAATTAACCACCAAAAAATTTGGGCTGAATTTTTCGCCAATATCCCCCTGCACTACGCACTCCAGGAAATATTGCAATACTAACTTTTAGTACATTAAATATAGCGTAAAATGTTTCGTACTGTAATTTAATAACATTAAATGGATAAAATTTGATCCAATTACCTTCACAGGTTTCGAAAATACTTACAAAGAACCATCATCAGGTTTTAACTTTTAATACCCTGTATCTTAAAAACGAAGAAGTTGGGGACCCTAGTTTATATGAACTTTTATCTCTATTTTTTGAAGTAGAATACGTGGCTGAAATATTGACGTCTAATTTAAGGACACCCTTTCGACTCTTCTTTGAGTCTTACCCAGGACATCTACAAAGAAAGACAATAAATGCACTTTAAAACAGTTCGTCTCATAGATAAAAACAAAATTACATGTACATAACAGTTTTAGACCTCCAGAGTAATGATCAACAAATTGTATAAGAAATAAACAAAACTAAGTCATAAAAAAGTCTAGACTGTTATGATTATACTACTTTTCAATTTTCATCTAATAGCTTTTTGTATTTATTACCCATAAGTGCTGTGTAAAATAATAAAATTTGTACACTCATACTTAAGTTACTGTGTATCAAAACACCAATCATATTCTTTGATATTTGAACGTTTTTATGTGGATAAATTCTGGATTTTTTAGGTAAGAGCAATTGCACGCAATCGAACTGGTATAGAAGACTGGATAATGGAGAAAGCTAATTACAGGAGAAGAAATAGTGATGTTATATTCACATATCCCTATAACTTGGGTATAGTGAGAAACATTATGCAGGTTGTCAATTGGACTTGTGATCCAGTTGGCGACGGAATTAATTGGGAAACAAGTGAAGGACGCGATAAGTATGCGTTAACGGTAAATATTATAAAGTTTATTTCGTCTTGTTAGCAATATTTCTTCACAGATTTGAAATATTACTTGACAGAATAAAGATTTAGGGGCTGAGCCAATTCGATTATACGTATAATTTTACGAATTCATCGAATTAAAATTATGAAAACCGAAGGATTCCGTTAACCAATAACGTGCAGAGGTTATATTTATCCAAAAAGTATATTTATAATCGAAATTCCTCTGTCAAAGAAAAGTACACGATGTTAAGTTATGACTTAGCTCAATGTTTTCTTCATTGTAAAATATCAAACTAACTTCTATTCAATCCAATACAATCTTCATCAATCTGAGCTATTCATCTTAAGCTGTATTTACACTCACTGCCACTTGATAATTTCACTAAAAGTGAAACACAGAGGATGTTACCGCGGGTATAGAGTTATCTTATTGGATGGATTGAGTTACGGAAATCAGTAAATATGAGGAACTTTATGTGGGGTTTGAGTTTAAACGTTTAACGGCCCTATAAGTTGGCTAAAAGAATATTTGTAGTAGTATTAAAATTTTCCGAATTTTGTGATCACTTCAAAGGATGTTTTTGACGTATCCGTAGAAATTATCTGCTGCTATATCGAGTAACCGTTTGAATCTTCTGCCTACACGTCATCATTATTCTAGTCCACTGAATATATTCGTAATTACAGATTATTTTTGTAATTTGTAAATAAAATTGTCGATGATCAAATATCGTCAATTCTTTAATTCATCAAAATATATATAGGTACATATATATACAGGGTGTCCAGAATTTTTTAGACAGGCTATAACTCTAAAACGGCTGAAGATAACTTCATAAAATTTGGTATGCAGCAATTGGACGGATTTTACAATATTGCGAATCCCTCATGACGTCAGCGAAATCATCACCGTATCTATGACGTCATGTCATTATAAAATATCAAATGTAAAGGTGGTCGTGTGACTGCTCATATTGAAGGTCTTTTTATTCTGAATTCAACCATGTAATACACTTAGTATGTTAAAATTTATTAGTTGTGTATTTTCGATCAAAAGGAGCTTAACAAAATAAATAAAAAAGTTTAATAAACAAATTTAATCATATGAAAATCAAGGCAATAATACCATTATTCTACAATTAATTTCAAAACAAGCCTCAAACCTGATTTTCATGTGATTAAATTTGTTTATTAAACTTTTTTATTTATTTTGTTAAGCTCGTTTTGATCGAAAATACACAACTAATAAATTTGAACATACTAAGTGTATTACATGGTTGAATTCAGAATAAAAAGACCTTTAATATGAGCAGTCACACGACCACCTTTACGTTTGACATTTTATAATGACATGACGTCATAGCTACGGTGATGATTTCGCTGACGTCATGAGGGATTCGCAATATTGTAAAATCTGTCCAATTGCTGCATGCCAAATTGCAAGAAGTTATCTTCAGCCGTTTTAGAGTTATAGCCTGTCTAAAAAATTGTGGGACACCCTGTATATATATATATATATATATATATATATATATATATATTTATATATATATATATATATATATATATATATATATATATATATATATATATATATATATATTCAATACTTTTTTCAGAGAGAACAACTCAGACAAAAAAAAGACAAAAGGAATAGAGCGCGAATGTATACAGTTGGAAAGTCATACTCTGGATATTGGTTTCCTATTACTCATGGTTTTATGGTATTTTGTCATCCGCCATGTACTGATGAAGAAAGGATCGAACTTCAATACGGTGATAAAATTTTAGTTACTAGGTGGCATAAGTAAGTAATACTTTCATTCTAGCAATAACCTTCTAGTGGAGGCCTCGGTAGACCAGCGGTTAGGTGCACCGCCTTGTACCGTTTGTAAACCGAGGATTGTGGGTTCGAGTCCCACCTTGCTCTTGGGTGTTGTGTATGTCCGGAATTTAGTGGTTATATATGATTAAAAATTGTTGGGTAACGCACATCGTTTACAAGCCCATTGGCCGTTCGGAACCGGCGTTAAACTGTAGGTCCCTCGAGTTAAAAAAAAAAAACCTTCTCGGGAATTGGAAAATGAACTATATATATTCTGAGAAGATATTTTCATCTTAGTTTCAAATTGAAATATCACATTATCTCTAAAAAAAAAAGTATCATGTGCAGTGTAAGAATATTGAAAATATCTCAGGAATGCGAAATCAAATAATAATTTGAAATTTTATTCATATAATGAATCTATGTTAAAAAATTTGAGTATGTTTTTTATATATTTTGTGAATTATTTATTTATTTTTCGTATGGCAATTTAGACACAGTAAACTTAAAAGCTTATCTACACATATAATCTAATAAAACAAACTTCAGGATTTCACAAGCAAGTATATCAAGTCGGATAATGTAATCTATCGACTCGGCGGTTGCCAGCAGAAAGTCTTCAGGTCTACCGTTGTAGAATCTTGTAGGGAATTCCTCCGTGGTGTGTTTAATCGTTTGATATTCTCCGTAGTCGCAGTATGGTGATGGTTGTTTGTCCCATTTGTGCAGGAGCTATGCGCATCTGCCATATGTTGCGTTCGAATTATGTTCAGTGTGGTAGGTCAAACCCTAGGGGCTTTTGGGTAATGCAGGGCATATTATTGCCTTCTTGAGTGGTCCATTCTTGAGTCCATGCATTGGCCAGGTTGAACTCCTCTTGCATTGCTGCACTTGCCGTTTTAGTCGGTGGATTTCTGGAGCGGAGACGATTTTGTTTAGCGTCCTCAATAACTTGATGCATTGGCAGACTTCTATTTTCCATGATCTTTTTGTACTCTCTTGTAAGGGCATTTATCCGTCGCAGATTTGGGGGTTGAATATGGCTTAATACTGGGAGCCACTGCGTGGGGGTCGACTTAATAGACACCAGCGATCATCCTCATGGTATTATTCGGTTGGGCGTCCACCTTCTTCACGTGCGGACTGTTAAGCCAAACTGGGGCACAGTATTCAGCTGTCGAGAAGACAAGTCTTAGAGCGGAGCAGCGCAGTGTGGAAGCCGATGCTCCCCAAGTGGTACAACATATAGCTTCTGGATTATGTTGCTCCTGGTTTTCAGCTTCTCGGCGGTTTTAGTTAGGTGTTCTTTAAATGACAGTGTTATGTCAAAAGTGTCTCTCAGGAATTTCGGTGTTTTGTCGTGGGTTAGTTTGGTATCATCAAACCATATGTTAAGCTCTTCTCTGGGTAGTTTTTTGTTGAAGTAAAAGCAGCTTACCTCTGTTTTGGAGGCGTTTAGTTGGAGTCTCCATTTGCGGAAGTACTCACCCATTGTCTTCAGGTCTGCTGTTAGGATTTCCTCAGATAGTTTGATTGAGTTACATCTTGTTGCAAGCACCCAGTGGTCGGCGTAACCGAACTTATTTGACCTTGTTTCCGGCATATCCGCTATATATAAACTGAAGAGGAGCGAGCACTGATCCCTGTGGTAAGCCGTTGTTAAGTTTCTTTGGTGAGCTGTCGGTGCCCATTATAACCTAAAACGTTATCATCAAGCATGTTCGATATCATTTGGGTTATTCGTTTGCAGGGAATTTTTCTGAGAAGCTTACATAGCATTCCCTCCTTCCATACGTTGTCATAGGCTGCTGAGAGGTCAATAAATGCAGCTGAGGTTTTAATTTTTCGCTGGAATCCCGCTTCGATATAGGTGGAAGTGACAGGACCTGGTCTACACAGCATCATTTGATGAAGAAACTTGGCCATCCAGCATTTGGTGTACTATTATTAGGAACTCGGGGTGGAGTTTATGTGAAACCAATCAAATTTAGTATTTTCAATAAATCGAAATTTGAGAAGAATCCTATGTTGATCCTATGTTGATATAGTACCTCTTGTACAAATCTGCTCTTCAAAGAGTCATTCATGATGGAAGAATGGAAAAATTATTCTCAAGTGAAAGTATTTGAAATACATATCCAATATAGTTCTGTATATTCGAAAATGTATTATCAAAAAATACGTTCACTTGAGAGTTTAATTTTCTGTAATAATATATCAATTTTTGTTCAGAATTTTTTCATCAGATTTTCACTTCAACATATTTGCTTCAAAGTTCAGTCTTGAGCTACAAATTATCATTTTTTTTTCAGATACTGGATGTTTGGAGAGAAAATTCAAGAAAATCAAATAATGGCAAGAAAACGGGGTTGGTTTCCGCGAAAATGCGTTTCGGAATGTTACGAACAAAATCTTTCACCATTGTCAAACGATAAATGTGAGAGAAGAAAATCGTCAAGACTAATATTCTCAACCTGAATATATGAAGGAACATGGGTACAATTACAAAGTGAACTTGATTTCCGGTGTCATATGAGAAAAGCAATATTGCTCACGAAATTTATATATATGACAAATATAAATGAAAACATTTTATCTCTTCTGAATGAGTACTGATTCCATACAAATGTTTGAAAAAAAACCAAACATGTTATTGAATAAGGTTTGTATATACAAAAATCGGTAATAAAATTTAATTGATATAGAAAGGAACTTACTCGTTTTTATTGATCGGATAAATTTCACCAAGGAACTTGAGAACAATGTCGAAATAATTTCTCTTCTAGTTTCGTTCATGAAAATATTGAGGAATATTATCAAATTTTGTAAGAAAATTTATATTCGAAAAATGTTTCTCACGCTACTCTAATTTTTCACCAAAAAAAACTTCTTTATTAGGGGTCATCCATAAATTACGTCACACGAATTTAATGATTTTTAGCCCCTCCACCCGTCCTTGTCACAGCTGGTCACATTTGTGAGACTCCCCCCTCCCTAGTGTGACGTCACATATTTTGCAAATTTACATTTACAAATTATTGAATAAAAACGGCGGTTCCGAAATCTGTTTTATTTACATTTAAATTATTTTTTTAAAAAATTAACATCAAATCAACAAAACAGAAAGCAATTAATTACCTATATGAATTAAAGAAATTAACAAAACGAAAAACGATTCTCTATGTTAATTGAAGAAACTAACAAAACAAAAAATATTAAAAGAATTATATTAATCAAAGATACAAACTTAATAATCTTGAGTTCATTCTTTTAATTATTTCTCGTTTGGGTTGTAAATGTTAGGAACATTAGTTGCGTCATAATCTTTCTCATCCAACCACACAGCATCATCCTCATTATCCACACAAAGAAGTTATCTGGCACGTCAGCAGCAATTCTGTGAGGACGAATCTTCGCGCGCGATAGGTAAAACTTCTTGTTGCCTCTTATGTAATTGCTTGTGTTGATTAGTGGTCTTGTATGATGCAAAATATACACCATCATACGGAGCTTGCTTCAAATGTGATGACGCTCGGAGATCCAAAGCTAACTGAAGTAATATAGTGGAGCAAATTTACCTTCGGGGTAAGAACCCCTCTCGCAATAGTCGCCAAAGACTGGATCGTCGTACACCACAACATGGGACAACCTCGCATTTTAATATTTTTAATAAATATTGAGATTCACGCACATGATTTGCGTACAAAGTCGCATAGATTTTGAAATGTGACATCACGAAATTTAGGACCCCTCCCACCCCCTTGTCACACAATGTCACACTTCGTCGACCCCCTCCCTCCCCCTTAACGTGTGACGTAATTTGTGGATGGCCCCTTATAATCTATCTCATTGATTCCCAAAGTGGTCCAGGTGGACCCCCATGAGTCCACGGGGGTCTACGTTGGCGTGACAAAAAAATGGGGGTTCACAATTCGTGAGCGGGGGTCCACGAAAATTTATCTGGTTTCGATATTGAAGAACTAAAATTTTGGCTTGACTTCACCTATCAATGTAGGCTGATAATATTTCAAGAAGTTCAGCGACTGTTACTAATTGTCCAAACCAGCATATTCCATACAACGGGTCGAGTTGCAAGTCTCGACCCGTTGTACTGAATATGGAAGCACCACTGTCCGTCGTCCGCAACTCTTGTTCAGACTTGTAAAGGAACGAAATACGACTTGTGGTGTGTGTGCTTGCAATCTTGCATGAACTTGTTTGATTTTTTACCAATATAAGTACGAATGCCAAGGATAAACGTTACTCATTTGTTTCCTGAATTTCGAGAAGAAAAATAAAGTGAAGCGATGATAGCGTTTGCCAGTGTCGGAAAAATTGATTACGTTATCACAGGTAGAATGCCTTGATGAGAATATTCAGACATACGTTCAAAATTTAATTGCCCTGCATGATGACTTCATCAGTTTTGGAGATACTCTGACGATACAAATACCACCATGCATCATAAATCCATTTAATGAAACGGAAGTGGAGAATGTGATATTACAAGAGAAGCTACTCTAGCTTAGCACTAACAGTGCTGAAGGTGAATTTAAAAAAATGGTATCAAACATTTTGCCCGCAGGCAGAAATACCCGAAAAATATCCTGGACTGTGGGAAATTGCGAAAAAGATTTTGATAGCGTTTCCCTCGTCATATCTTGTCGAAAAAAGTTTTAGTGTCGTTACCAACAATTTAACAAGAAAAGGAGCAGATTTGCGGTTACTTCTAACAAAACTGAAGCCAAATATTGATTATTTGCTGTTAATCCATCAAGTACATTCCTCCCATTAAAATAATGACTATTTTGTGATTATCATTGTAGAAGTTACGTTACGTTATTAATGATTAATTTCAATTATATCACGACTGTTATCATTTTACAATGTAATGTAAACCTTACAATGTAATATGATAACAATTATAATTACTAGTGTATTAATTACATATTTGAATAAATACAAGACAAGAAAATATACTATTTATCTTTTTATTTTTACCACTCCGAATAGGAGGGGGGGAGTTTTCTAAATAAAATAAGTGAGAGTTGATTGGTTTCTTGTGCTTTGCTTTGAGTAGATGTCAAAAAAAAGTTGGATGGAATCACTTTCTGGATAGGCCAACTTTACTTTTTTGACATCTACTCACAGCCCAATCAATTAATTAGTTAACCAATAAATTCTCACTTTTCTTTCGAAGACTGTTAATTCTGTTGGAACTCAGCCGCAACATAAATTTCCATAGTTAGATCTAATCATCAAATTTTTTGTCGAGTTTTGGGAATATGGTAGAAATGTAGCTGCAGGGGATCCACCGGAACCAGCAAAATTTTCAAAGTGGTCTATGAGAAAAAAGTTTTGGATCCTCTGATCTATCTGAAAATATTTCTATATTCCGAAAAATTCCTCTTAAAAGTTATAAACGAAAAAAATAACTGAATACAAACCGGGTAGACTGACATCAATCAGGAAAATTTAAGGTGTGCTTTATAGAGGATCTATTATGAAAAGAACAATAAAATATTACTTCAATAATGCGGTAATAAATATTCCATTAAATAATTATTACGAGGATAGATCCTTTTAAAAGATGTTCAATATTAGGCAACACGAAAATCCAATAAATGAAAAGACATACTTCTAATTTAAGTTCTAGGGGCCCCTACCCCCCCTCCCAGTAAGCAAAGCTCCTACCCCCCTCTCCCATGCTTACGTGAACATTGGTACCTATATGCATTTTTTATGTATTCTCTTTCTTTTATTGATTCATGAGCAGCAGTTATAAAATAGACTTAGGATAGACGACTTTAACGCACATAATATTCATTTAAACAAACTTTATTGACACAGTATTCAACATAGAGTAAGATACAAATATGATAATCTTATTAAGTACTATTAGAAACAAAACAAACTTCTTTAGAATTTTTGGTATACATATCAATTCCAATTAATAGTCTTCAGTCCATGACACTCGAATCCATGATTCTAAGTTTTCGATGACATAGGATGTTTGCTGCTCAATGTTGTGTATCTGCTCACTTCCATCCGATTTTGGAATTTCTACATTATTCTCATCAGGCCATTCAACATCTTGGTGCTCTAAATTTTGAATAATGCACATCAGTTCATTAGAACGACGAGCAGCCACTCTTATAGGCCTTTCTATCAGTGTGCGTGTTTACTTTTTACGGATCTTCTCGATGTGACGATTTAGTGACTTGATGGAAGCATGATAAAGACCACACGTTTTGCATGTCGACTTGATAGCTTCAATTTTACCGTCGGACAAAAATAATCGTAGGACATTTGCAGAAAATCTTCGAGTGAAGAATGTAAGCTTGCTTTGCTTATACACGTCAATCGTACCGAAACTAAACAATAGATTGACGGAAGAAATTTTGACAAGTGAGTAGCACGCGGTAATTCCCCCACTCGCTTCTAAGCGAGACCTAAACGTATTCATTATTTGTGGGAATCTTCGAATATGTGTTTGGTTGAAGTTGGGAAAAACATGCATAATAATTATATAGTTATGGAAAAAGCAATATGAAAATTTAATATTATATCAATGAATAATTATGATCCAGTACATGAAAAATAATACAATTCATCAACATCCAATTCAAAGCAGTTATCACGTTCGTTGGGAAACCTTCAACCTTTCTCCGCCACTCCTTACTTGCCATTTTTGACTCGGGGTGTAGTGATTCTGAGACTGTGCTCGCAAACGAGTTAAAATTTCTCAAGGTTTCACGCCGTATTATTGGTTAAATACTTTATGATGATCCGTTCCATAACAGACGAAGGTATTTCTTGCTCGGTCATGACTGTACTGTACTGAAGGCCCAGAGAATTGTACAGTCGCCATCTATTTTCGTAATTTTGAAGCTTTTTTCTTGCCAACCTTACTATATTGACATGGCAGTTTCGCAATGACAATGACAAGTGACGCCAGTGACAGTGACGATCACGGATCATGGCACGATTGCAAAACTAGTCTCACGGAATCACGAAACATTAAACTTACTCTTTCATAGAATTTTATATTTTGGGGTGCATTCGCGTTGGGCGCTTAAACGCTTTAAGCGCTCACGCTTAGAAGCCTACTAGCGCTTAGACGCTCAGGCTTTGGCTTAAAATCGAATGTCAGATCTTCTTTTTACGCTTAGGCAGGCAAAAGCACGATAGTTCACGCAAATGCCGTGCTTTAACATTTTCCTACAAATTTATAATTATCGATAACAAAAGTTAGGTTAGCTTACGCTTAGTGTTATGCGTTTGTGAGCGCGAGTCGACCACAGAAAACGAAGTCTATAAGCGCTTAAAGCGTGTAAGCGCCCAACGCGAATGCACCCTGGGTATGATTTTGTTTCTTGCCGACAAGTGTAGAATCAAACTTCTCAATATCGAATAATAGTAGAATTGTACAGATTTTTTGATTGTATTGCCTTGGTACAGTTTAATATTCAAATGTACATCTTTCTGTACGTACACCCTGGAACAACACTGCTGAGGGCAATGTCGAGCTTGCGCGCTAACCAGTGTTGCCAACCCCAACTTAGTGAAAAACTACGTACATGCTTAGCAGAAACTGTAGATATTAATTTCAATACGGTAAATGTAGTCTTTTCTTAGTTTATGGTTTCATACTTTTCATCAAATTATCGAAATGATTTGAAAAATTATTGAAAATAAAACATGTACATCATTTATTGTGATATGACACAATGTTACACTATTTCTATAAATATTCAACAGAATTCTTTTGTTTGAATATGACCATGTTGAAGAAAATTAATTCTATGAATGTAAAGCAAAATATAGAAATTGCCGCTAAAATATTTTAAAATCTTTTTGCAGAATATACCATCAAATATTTTTTTCAGTTTAGTAAGAGCAAGCTATGCATCAATGTAATATTCAAAAATAATGAAATCTTCATCTCAGATTTATTCAAAGTGTTTTAACTACTATACTTGGACAAACATACATTAATTGAAGCACAATTTTATTGAAACTGTAAGTTGTTTTGTGGTTTAAAACTTGCTACATTTAATAATTTCAAACTATTTTGTTTTGTATTTCAATTTATTGAACAAATTTAAATTTACAAAATCATCGCTTTCTACGTAACTGCAATGAGTTCCTTCTCAACCAAGCAGCTTTACGAGAACCACCCTTGGTCTGGGAGTACCTGTGACCTTTACCAATTCCACGAGACGATTTACCGGCAGACGTTTTTCCTCTAAGTTCGCGATGTTTATGAACAGCGTTCACGATCCAGTTAACTTTCGCATCACGACGAATGGCGTTGTGAGAAGGATCAACCAAAATTACTTCATAATATTTATAACTTGAGTCTTGGGCAACCCAATAAGAATTGAGTATCCTTAATCCTCCACACCTCCTGCCTACACGCTCTTCGGCAATAGCTCGAAGATTACGTACAGGTTTGAGTTCGTTAACTCCGTGACTCTTGGGTTTTCCGTAAGTAGCTCCTTTTGGTACTGGACGCTTGCGCCCACCACGTCGGACACGTATGCGGAAAATGACGAAACCTAAAATGAAAGCCATATTATTAGTTATAAATGATCAGAACCGATAAAACAATGACAAATTATACATTCTATTAAACTATCTTATTCGATCTACTAATCAACTAATAATTAATAAATTCGATGGACGATGAATCAACTCTATGGTAGTTCATATTTATATGAAAAATGAATAATAAGAAAAAACTAAAAACCACAAAATGAAAATGACTTTTATTCGACTTGTTTCGCCTTTTACAGCATTATCAAGACTGAATACATAATTGCAAAGACGTCGCTTGAAAATATAAGCATTTCGGTTCGGTACTTGGGGCTGGTAAAATATAATCGATGGGTCCAAACTATCATAGATCCAACAGTGGAGTGGTTCAGGTCTAACTGCTTCCAGGAAGCTCATTTTCTACCTTTTCTTCTTTACTGTGAAAAAGGTATGAAAATGAACTTCCTGGAAGCCATGGAAATAAACAAACTCCAAAAATCCCATAATTACATTCTTCTCAATGACCAGTTAGACCTGAACCACTACACTGTTAAATCTCTGTTAGTTTGGATCCATCGATTATATTTTACCACCCCCAGGTACCGAACCGAAATATGTATATTTTCAAGCGACGTCTTTGCAATTATGTATTCAGTCTTGATAATGCTGTAAAAGGCGAAACTAGTCGAATAAGTTATTTTCATTTTGTGGTTTGTAGACAAGTTTGTTCTTATTATTTATTTTTCATTCAACTAATAATTGTTTCTACAAAAATTATTAATCAAATATTTGGCAATGAAAATTTACTAAAATGTGATAATCATAAATTTCGAATGGAACACAGGATTTATAATATATAAGTGATACCTAAGTTGTAAAATAAATAGCTATTTTTAAAATTGGTAAATAACTTCATAACAGCTGGATAATTATATAATTAATGAGAGTGAGATACCACACCAGCTATAGGCTCTTCAATAATGCTTGGTGAAGTTAAATGCAGGAAATGACGGCCTCTAGAAAATAGAGGAAAAACAATAGCTAGTTGGACCAGGGGGGTGTTTGCAAGACACGGGGGTGCCTTCCTGGTGGAACTCCGCTGGCGAAAATTTCCTTTTTTTAAATTCATTTGTAACGCTAGATTTCATCAGTTTTTTGTATAAGTCTTTCAATACCAAAAGAAATAACCTATAGATTTTTGTTTTAAAAAATACTGAAAGTGAAAATGTGCCTGCAGGTTAGCTTGGTAATATCTTATAGCGAAATCCATTGTACGAAAAACATAATCAGACAGCATAGAGAAGACAGCGAAAGAAAATTTGAAAATATTCTAAAAAAAAGCTAGAGGACGCCAAAAAGTTGGGGTTTGAGTTGGTGATGCCTAGCATCAAAACAGATTAATCGAAAAAATCATCCATCAATGTCCTTGGGCGCGTACTATCATTCCATATCTAGAAGCTCTATTTCAGTATCTAGTTCTAGAGGATCGATTTT
>JARQZK010001147.1:0-16852 GCA_030704885.1 Cynegetis impunctata
ACCAGTGACCAGTGCAAGTTTCCGATTGACAATTTTTACTCTCGATTATTAGTTTAACGTATCGGTGAATTCAAAGGTTAGTTGAATACCTAGTGATCTCTTGATTCCGCCATTCTTTTCCCTGCTTATATACCGTACGCCGGCGATTAATTATATCCTAGTCCTTCATTGCGTGAAGGTGCTTTTATTTCCATTAATCATTATAGCACGTGGAGATTTATACGAGTATTCAACTCGTGTCGCGCTCTCTTGTTCGAATATTTTATGACTCCTGCTATTATTCCAGTAAAGTAAGTAATCCGTATATAATCGGGTTTGATTTATTGATTCAAGCATCATCTGTTCACATATATTCAATGTCTTTCTCTCGCAGGATATATCCTATTTATGACTATGGTTGTCTCCTTATATCGTTTCATCTCCTTTTCAAATTACAACGGTGCTAAGGAAGTTTCCCTCCTAAATTGATTTATTTGCGATATCTCGGAATATTAGACTACGATTAATATGCACCAATGTTCCGTCTCCTAATGACCACGTGTTCGATGAAGGATATATATTATACTCTTACCTCGCCTACTGTGGGAGATATGTTGGGAATATTAATAATCGGATATTATCGGACAAATAATACTAGATAACCGTGATGATATGTCGTTTCGTTTTCTATGTAAAAGAATAATAATCTAAACATCAAGAGCTGTCTCGCCGTATCGTAGATGTAACGTATACATGTAGCCCCAACCAATTTCAGAGCGATATTTTCTAATTATAACATTACCGTACACGTATTATTATAGACGACGTCGTGCATCGGAACTATCCTTTTTTTTTAAATTAATTTTATTTCCCGGGCATCGGCCCCCTTAACCTCCGCTCTCGATGCGTTAAAACGGCTCTTGTAATATGAACCCGGCGTTACCATTACTTTAGTTACACTCGTAGCTCCGCCCTATTCGACGTTGGCTCGAGTTACGCGATTGGCGCATCTACGGAGACTATATAACTGCTGCTACGAGCGGTTTCGAGGCACTATTCGACGGACCTCGGTACGAGATACGTACTCTATTGATTCGATTTTATCACAGTTTGCAACATGTCAGGCAGAGGCAAAGGCGGAAAGGTTAAGGGAAAGGCAAAGTCCAGGTCCAGCCGTGCGGGACTTCAGTTCCCCGTAGGACGTATTCATCGACTTCTACGTAAAGGAAACTACGCCGAACGCGTCGGAGCCGGAGCTCCGGTATACTTGGCAGCCGTCATGGAATATCTAGCCGCCGAAGTTCTAGAATTGGCAGGAAACGCAGCTCGAGACAATAAGAAAACGCGTATCATTCCGCGACATCTCCAGTTGGCCATCAGGAATGACGAAGAGTTGAACAAGCTGCTGTCGGGCGTGACCATTGCCCAAGGAGGAGTGCTCCCTAATATCCAGGCCGTACTGTTACCTAAGAAGACCGAGAAGAAATCGTAAATTCATCAAGTCCGAACGAGCGTTCGCATATAAAGGCCCTTTTCAGGGCCACAAATTATATATCCTATTCTATGTTTCATTATTACGGAGGCGACACTACGAACGAAGATGATTATATAATCGTTCTCTCCGTCGGTGAATGGAAATACATAACGTTCGTCCATGCGCTCCTGCTGATAGGCTCCGGCGAAGCGTACTTACTCTGGATCTGACTGTTGTTCATACAAAATAATACGTCGCGATTGACAATTGAAACTATATTACCCCGATATTTTCTTATATTACGGATTTATAACGGTTCTAAGTAGAGAAGCGTATATATATATATATATATATATATATATTCTTTACACGCACACTTCATGCTGATAGAAGATTTACCAATAGTTTACGTGATAATCAAGATCGTTTTGGAACAAGCTCCATAATACTTTGGTTGAGGGTCCGTTCGGAAGTAACGGCAGAGTTAATTTGTGGTCCTGAAAAGGACCGATGTTGAAAAGTGCCGCGGCGGTTGACGATATGCGGCCGACGAGTTTAACCTCCGAAACCGTATAGGGTACGACCTTGACGTTTTAGGGCATAGACGACGTCCATTGCGGTGACGGTTTTCCTCTTTGCGTGCTCGGTGTAAGTGACCGCGTCCCTGATAACGTTCTCGAGAAACACCTTCAGTACGCCTCTCGTTTCTTCGTAAATGAGACCTGAGATATGTTTTTACACTCCGCGTCTGGCCAACCTCCTATATGGCGGGCTTCGTTATTCCCTGGATGTTGGCTCTCTCAGAACTTTACCGGTGACGTTTTCGCGGCCTTCCCTTTTCCTAATCCTTTTGCCATCCTTTTACCTCTTCCACGGTTATGTTGCGCTCTCTTGGTATTCTACTTCTCGGTCAGGTTCGATCGTTTCGAAGAATGAGTCTGTCGCCAGGAAATCAATCGTTCAATCAATCAAAATACGTTTATTGAATTTCTTCGTAGGCCCCGGAGTGGGTACATTTTTTGTTCTCTAGCTAAATATATTATGGTGGGGAAGTTCATAAGTTTTTCAACTTCTCTAGAACCCTGGCTCGTATGTACATCGTTCTATACGCCATTTACAATATTAATAAAAAAGCCTAATTTTCCTATTGGCGGTTAATGCGGCTGCGGGCCGTAAGCTTTTTTGGCTATTACGTGCCGATTCGGTCCAAGGTCGACTATATTTCAACTGAGCCCCATCGTTTAGATCGCCCCGGTAAGGGAAACCACAGAAATTCGACCTTATCAGAAGACCCACGCAATGTACTGATTCGAAGCTTCCGTTCCAGACTTTTTTATATCGCGCAAAGTATTTACAAGACCTGACCTCGTTGACAAGCTCCGCCCGTATGGCCTACATAGATGCTGACGTTATCGCGCACTAACCCGAGGACACGCACCTCGGTTTTTCGGACGCAAGAGATTGACTTTTCATGCGCACATCCAGCTCGACACGTACTCGCACTTTTCCGAGGCACTTACTCGCACTAATGCGACGTTTTCGCGCACTTTCGGCAACCGCCGCACTTATCTAATCGGTCAGGAGATTAGTAAGTAAATATCATTCTCTAGGTGTCGAGCGACTCGATTCACGTACTTCCGATTGATAGTCTGAAGCACTTGGCCATTTAGGAATGTAATACACGCGATTAGAAGTACTTTTCTATGTGTCGCCTTTTACGGCAGAGTACATCGTGCCGAGTCCGAAGCGTCATTGAGCCTCGTTTTCGACCAGGCTTCGATAACGACCGGTGCAATGTTATTTCGTTGGGCGTATCGAGCTTCGGAGTTTTTTGAGGTGTTCAAAATGGGGGGACATTTTTACGTGTTCGTGTACTAAGTCTCGGATAACGGACGTTTACTCATCCCTAGACGGTAAGGAGGGATACAACGGCAGATTGAACGCTCTTTCGCAGGTCTCTCATACTTATACGTTATACGGGTAAAGTACATGATATTTCAATCGATCTATAATGCTACTTGTGGTCTTTATTAACCGATTTATAAGTTAACGTGTTTAACAGCACGTTCGAGATTACATCCTCGAATTCTGAGGGGCGCTTATTTCTTAGAGCATATTGGGTGTTACTTCGTGACGTCTTCGACTTCCTGTCGCTTGACGTGTGTTGCTTGCTAGATTCCCCGGGCAGATTTCCAATTGTATTCTCTGCCTTGGTGAATAGTCGGACTCCCGTTTGTTAAACAACGTGGGCTAATCGGCTAGCTTCGAGATTCTCTCGAATATGTCACCTTCACGAAAGCTGTTCATTGATGCTTCATCGAATTTACTCGTTTGCCCGGTATCCGGATAATTTTGGTGATTGTAGATAATAGATGCGTAGCTCTCCTTCCTCTACGTTTTCTATTGGGTTTAGGTCGCTTCTTCGATATGCTCGCCCACGTACTATCTGTCAAGGTAGCCCTGCTTCTATCGCGGCCTTTGCCATAGTGTTTCGTACGTCCTCGCCCGTGGTCCAATTTATGCTCGTTGTCATCTGAATGAAACGTCGCCGCCAATCATCAAATCAAAATCCAATCAATACTGTTTATTGAATTTCTGGGGGATGGGGTAACATTTTTTGTTTCTAGCTAAATATATTATTGGTGGGAAGTTATAAGGTTTTTCAACCCATTCTTCAACCCTTGGCTTTACTTTATTAATTCTCTAACATTGTACGAATATTAATAAAAAATCCTAATTTTCCTATCGGGGAATGCGGCTGCGGCCGACTTTTTTGCTAATTACCGTTGCCATTCGGGTTCCAAGGTCAATATATTTTCAACTGACAATTTAAGATGGTAAGGGAAACCACCAGAAAAACCTTCCCTTTACCCACGCAATGTACTGATGTTCTTAACTTTATTAATATATAGTAGTTTACAAATGGTTGACAATAGATACAATAGATGCTGACGTTTCGCGCACTAACCGAACGCACTCGGTTTTTCGGAGCGGATTGACTTTCGCGCACTGTTCGACACTTAACTCGGCACTTTTCGGCACTACTCGCACTATCGACGTTTTCGCGCACTATTCGGCACTACGCGCACTTTTTTCGGGTCAGCGGATTAGAAGTGGTATGTCCTCTAGTGGTCGAGGACTTCAATCCAGGGAGGGCTCCTGAAGCCACTATGGAGGATTCTGGTTAAGGGGGGAAAGGGAACCTTTTTCTATTAGGCCTTCTGCAGGAGGACCCTTTCCGTCGACGGATTGCCACGGCGTCATGAGCGTCGATCGGGCTTCGATGTTGGGACCGTTAGCAATGATACGCTTGGGCCGTATCGAGGCTTGGAGATTTTTTTGAGTGTGTTTTCAAAAATGGGGGTGAATTTTTACGTGATTCGTGTACTAAGTTGTGACGGATAAGCGTCTGTCTAGACGGAAATATACTTACGGCAGATTGCTCTTTCGCAGCTCTCCAACTGTCGGACGTTATCTTGGTGAAGGTAAAAGTCGAATAGAGGTAACGATCTATATGACTACTACTTTGGTCTTTATGAACGTTTTATACGTGGTTTAACAGAGTTTACGAGGCGATTACCATCCTCGGAATTTCTTGCCTCTTAGAGCATATAGAATGTTAGATCTGTTTCGCGACTTTTTTGAGTGTGTTTTGTAGATCGGATTTCCAATTGTTTGTGTGTTTGGGTTGGAATGTGACTCCCAAGTAAAAACAACGTCCTCCTGTAGTTCGAGATTTTCACCCCATTAACCTTAGTCGGACTGTCGTTTTTTGTTGAATTTACGTGTTTGAGTGTTAATTTGGGTTGATGGAAAAGTATTGTTTTGTGTTTTTACTTGGGTTAGGTGTTTATTCTCCATTTTGCTCGCCCACGTTACTGATTCTGGTCAAGGTAGCCCTGGCGGCTATGCGGTTGCATAGTGTCGACGTCCTCGCCCGTGGTCCATATACGCCCCGTGTCATCTGCAAAAAGCGGAAATCTGTGTATCTATTATTTATAGGATGGGGGATATCGTATGTGAAAAGGAGGGTAAAGGAGCGGGGAGCGAGAATCGATCCTTGCGGAATTCCCGCTCGTGGAATAAATGGTTCGGAAAAAGGATTTTTTGTTTACTGTTTATTCTGATGCTGCGGTCGGAAAGATAAGAAAACCTAAAAGTATTGATCAGGATGGACGGGAGGAGATGGAATATCCTGAAGCTTCCGGAATCAGACCGGCATTTGCCAGACCTGATCGAACGCTCTCTTGATATCGAGAAAAGTAGCGAGAACGCAGTTTCACCAGTATTCAAAGCTTTTGTTTACGGTCGGTATGTTAATTTCAAAAGGGGATCGGAAGTGCTTACGGAAGGGCAGTGAAACCCATGTCTTGACGTTGGTTTGGGATGGGGGAATATTTACGTGGCCCCCATTCCGACAAAAAACTTTCTGAAGTCGCTTTGGCCAAGATTAATTCTTTCGAACACCTTACCAACGACATTCAGGAGAGGATATCGGTCTGTAATTGTCTGGGGATGTGAGATCTTTGAAAGGTTTTGGAATAAGAACTGTCGTGGCCTTTTCCCACGCATGCGGGAAGGGAAATATACACACATAAACAGTTCAGGCATCGGATTGAAGATTTTGGACAGGGGGGTAATATTCCATAGCCTACCGAGGAGGGAGTTGTCGGGAGAACGGCACGTGATATGCTGCGTTCGGCCTCTCTTGGATGCCCTCGTCTGTGTTCTTGCGCCGAATGTATTGGCTTTTCCGCCACGACGTCAAGGATCTTATCTTGGGGAAGTGCAGTGGATTCACCTTCCGTTCAATTGGATTTTCAAAATTAATGTTTCTAATTATTTTCTAAATTATGTTCTAAATTTAAAAAAAGTTGATTATCAAAAAGTGGATTTTGAGGAATTTGGAAATATTTTCTAGATGTTGTTTGAACAAATTTGCTTTATCTAAAGGTTCTATTATAAATTGATTATCTGGAGTTTTAAGGGCAAGTATTTGAGTTTTTCTGGATCCTGAAAGAATTTTGAATTTACGCCAGAATTCTTTGCCGTTTTTGAAGTCAAGTTTCGACGTAGCGTCGGACCACTTTTCTTCTTTGAAACGGTTAGTTTCCCGGCGTATTGTTGCCGAAAGTCGATTATATTCGGTTTTAATAGCGGCGTCTCTTGTTCTAAGAAATAGACGATAGAGACGTCGTTTTTGTTTAATAATTTCCACTATGAACGGAGGCAGGGGAGGGCGGTGAATGTTAATTGTTTTCTCTGGAGCAGAGGTGTTGAATGATTGTGTAATTAATTGAGTGAAATTAACAATAGTATTATCTAATTCACGAGTATTCAGAATTTCTGGCTGAACGGGAAGATTTTCTGTCATAAGATTACGGAACTGTTCCCAGTCCGTATTTTTAAAATCCCTGAATGTGATAAATGAAGGTTGTTGAATTGGGGGAGTAGACAATGAAGAATTGACCAGAAGTGGGAGGTGGTCGGATGTTATCGTTTGTCCGATAAAACATGGATCCTCAAAATAACGAATAAGTTCAGGCGTAATCAGAATATGGTCGGTTATGGAAGTACCGTTATAGTTAAAAAATGTAGGATTTGTATTATAACACCTCCATAGATGAAATTCTATGAGGCATTCGGATAGAATACGACCATTTCTGTTCGTTGTTGCATCGCCAAATTGAATATTACGGGCGTTGAGGTCGCCAAGCAGTATAGAGTTCGGGATTGTCGATATATATTGCAGAAAATCCGCCGGAAGAATATCGCCAGGGGGATGGTAGTAACTAAAAATAGTTACTGTTAAATTATTAAGGTGGAGCCTCGCGGCTACGCACTCTAGATGTGAGAACTCGTTCGGAATTGTAAATTTAGTTGATGCAAAACAATTTTTAATAAGTAACGCGGTGCCACGTATGGCTCCGAGTAGACTATTGCGTTGAAATGTATTGTAATTTGTAAAAAAGAGAGGGTGTTTCAACTTGGTTTCAGTTATTGAAAGGATGGATATATTATGGTTTAGGAGGAGTGCTTTAAGGAGATGACGCTTGCGGCGAAGACCGCAAGCGTTTACAGTACCTATTGTAAAATTCATTTTACTCGGGGATTGACGATATAACGGATTCCATCGAATCGTCCAAATCGATAACGATGGGGGCCATGGTAATGGATACTTTGCTGCCGCAATAATTAATTATCGCAGTACGATTTAGGAATGCGCTGGAGCATTCAGTGATTACTTTGGTAATAATTTCCCGTTTTTCGGGGAATACGTTCGAGAGTGTTTGGGTTATGAACCGAATCATGGAATGGATTCGGGCGAAATGTTCGCACTTAGGTGGATCTTCGGAAACACTCTCGTTGAGGACTTGGATGGGGGCGATTTTGTGGGACTCCGTAGGAGGTTCCCTGCGTTTAGGGCACTTCATGTCCCACGCAGGATGATCACCCCTACAATTAGGGCAGGTAGGATTTTTTTGTTTGGGGCATAAGTTATTTTTGTGATTGCCACCGCAAGAGGCACATGCTGGCTTAGCGACACAGTCGAGGCGATCGTGACCGTTCTTAGAGCAAAGCGAACAAAACTTTGCTATTGGAAGCGGAACTTTTGACGGTTCCACTTCGTGTGTACGACCGTAGATCGACAAACCATTAAGCAATAGTTCGTCGATCGCGGTCTTTGAAAAAGTGATGACTCTTATGAGAGTCGTAGGTTTGTTTGTCGCTCTGGAAGTTATTCTCCAGCATTTATTAAAATTGATATTTTGAGATTAATGGCCTGGGATATCTCTCGACTGAGTAGCTAGTGTCAACGTATTTGACCACACAAGAGTAGGAAACTCTAGGTGATCGACGTTCAGGAATGTTTTGGGAATTATTGCGGTTAAGCGATGAAAAGGTAATTGAAGGAGTGCCAACAAGATTTTGGAGGGTTTTTTGGAAATCAGGGGGGGCAGGGGTAGTGCACTCAATGAGCGCGGTCTGGTTAAAATTTACTTTGAGATTACTCAAAGTCAATTTTGTTGTTTTGATGAGTTTATAAAACTCCTTTTGGGATTTAATATTGTTCGGAATGTTGCGAACAACATAACGAAAAAGTTTAGGTTTGGGGACAGTGGTACGATTTGAAGAATCGTCCGACGAATTGGATGAAAAAGAGGAATTTTGGGAGGTTGGAGGTTTGGGAATATTCAGCGTAAGTAGAGAGGGGATGGGGGATGTCGGAGTAGCGTTTTTTTTGACTCCTGGTGGTTCGTTTCTCCGAAGTATCGCTCTTCGGAGTGGAGGACCTCCTACGGGGGACGGGGGTTGGGACGGAGGCAGGTGGTTTTTTACGACCACCCGCCTTGGCGGCGGTGTTAGGCATACGGGGTTATATATATGAGCAATCAATAAAAGGAATAATTGAATAAAATGGAATAGACTCACCCGATATACACTTCACAACACGATTCACAGGACTTTTTTTCACTCGGCACTTTCACTGGACTTTTTCACAACACAACACTTGAGGGCGATTAGATTAAGAGGATTTGAAAAAATCCTCTTCGTCGATCGTAAATAGTGAAAGAATATTCGAGAAGTCGAATATACAAATTCGATTGTTGAAGTTCGTATTCGCCTCGTACTGTCGTCGATGAAAACTGCAGACTTGAAAAAGTCTTCCGGATACAAAATAGTTTTCAAGCAGTGACTATTTCTTCTTCCTATTGCAGCTTTCAGGATCACTTGAAGTTATCTCTTCGACGTCTCGGAGTGGAATGTCGCAGGAAATCGTTGTCCATATATTTATAGATTCTCGTAGGCCCCGCCCTCCGCTCCGCCGTCGTGGCCAATCGTAACCTAGCCAGAATCTCGCCTCGCTCGCATTTTATAAATATATCCCACAGAAGTTTTAGGCGGCATCCATTCTAGAACAGCTGTCGGCCGAGTTGACATCGTTCTATACGCCATGGCACGTACGAAGCAAACAGCCAGAAAATCGACGGGCGGTAAGGCTCCTCGTAAGCAGTTGGCGACCAAGGCGGCGAGAAAGAGCGCTCCCGCCCCCGGGGGCGGGAAGAAGCCCCATCGTTATCGCCCCGGTACCGTTGCGCTTCGAGAAATTCGACGTTATCAGAAGAGCACCGAATTACTGATTCGTAAGCTTCCGTTCCAGAGATTGGTCCGCGAGATCGCGCAAGATTTCAAGACTGACCTTCGTTTCCAAAGCTCCGCCGTTATGGCCCTACAAGAGGCTAGCGAGGCATATCTCGTGGGATTATTCGAGGACACGAACCTGTGCGCTATTCACGCCAAGAGAGTAACCATCATGCCAAAGGACATCCAGCTCGCCCGTCGCATTCGAGGCGAACGCGCATAATGCGGCGCCCGTTTCCCATCGACGGATAATTATCTACATCGTGTCTTTTCAGAACCACAAATCCTGTATAAAAATCCATCTCCTCCAACGGGCGCGCTCGATAAACACGGACTTCCGGATTGTAGATATTAAGGGGCATTACCGAAATGTAATACACGCGATTAGAACGTACTTATCCGCGATTTTATGTGTCGCTTTTATCGAATACATCGGTCGAGTCCGAAGGGTAATTGCTCGTTTTCGCAGAGTTCGATAACGACGGTATTTTTATTTCTCCCTTCTTTAGCTTCGGAAATTATACGGGACATTCCGGCGTTCTATCTCGAAATTATCCGACGTTACGTATCCCTACGGTAAGGAGGGATAACTGACAATTGAACGCTCTATCGGAGAGGTTTGTCGATATATATGTTATACGGTGAAGTACATGATATTCAGTCGTTAATTTTGTGGTTCTGAAAAGAACCGATTTATAAGTAACCGGGAACGCACGTCGAGGTACCTGTGAGGGGCGCTTATTTCGAGCTGGTGTACTTCGTGACGGCTTTGGTTCCTTCGCTGACGGCGTGCTTGGCTAATTCCCCGGCAGAAGGAGACGGACCGCCGTTTGTATTTCTCTGCTCGTGATAGTCGACCGTTTGTTATAGTGGGCTAATCGGCTAGCTTCGGCGGCGATTCTCTCGAATATGTCATTCACGAAGCTGTTCATGATGCTCATCGCCTTGCTCGAAATGCCGGTATCCGGATGAACTTGCTTCAATACTTTGTAGATATAGATTGCGTAGCTCTCCTTCCTCTTACGTTTCTTTTTCTTATCGCTCTTCGATATGTTCTTTTGGGCTTTGCCCGCTTTCTTCGCGGCCTTTCCACTAGTCTTGGGCGGCATTATGCTTCGATGTCTCGCTGCAGAATGAACGTCGCCCCCTAAAAATCTCGGTTTTATGAGAAACGTAGGTTCGCGCCTAAGCCACGCCCCCGCTGTTCGCAATTCGTACGCTACGGCCCCGATTGGACGATCGGTATTTCCTCGTTCGGGCTCTTATTGCGATCGTACGAACGAAACCAAACTAGTCACGATAGTTTGTATATTTCAGATTTGTCCGCCCACAAAATATCGTCGTGTTATAGCGACGGTGACGTTATCTCTTGCCGTCTCTAGCTCCGCGAAGCGGGGTTCCGATCCCGCAGGTACGAATACCTCGCGGACGTTCGATCGGGCGGGACGCTCGTTTCGATGCCGATCATCGAGATAGGACGTATCGGACGTACCGCGAGTCAGACATGGACGAACGGACAATCGCTATTGAGGATACCTGCTCGATCTACATCGCCGCGCGATCGTACGGCCAGTCCGGATAAGTCAACCGTCGTATCAAACGACGAGACGATCGATCTAGGAGGGCCGCTCTCGAACGACGATGCCTGCTAGGAATCGGCGTCGTTCGAATTAACGAAGAGCATATATTCGAACTTCGCGTACGATATTAGCTTCTCACCTCTGACGGTAACAGGCCAACCCGTACATGCGGAGACGGCGGCATTCCGCGTATCGTTATTCTCCCGTCGTTTCTCCCTTCAGAGCCAATTCCCGTACGAGGACGGCCAAATACTCTCGCTGTACGACCACCATTCCGCGACGCCGGACGACTAGGCAGTACCGAGTAAATTTAACGCTTACCGCCGGGAACTCTATTCGAAACGAGAGATCGAATTATTCGCGAGGCTGCCGCCTACACACGCTTCTACGGAGACGACTCGCTGCTAGTACGTCGTCGAGACGAACGTCTATCGACGCTATTGTACCTATCGAAACTCTCTGTCGATCGACCGTATTCATTCAATATGTAAGATTGACGAGGCTAGCGCGCTCCGTCGTATGACAGATTCTGTCGACATCTCGCGGGGCAGTCGACGATTTGTATTCCGTCATCTCGATTCGATTCGGTCAACGATCGGCTTCGGATTCGTAACTCAATAATATATCTACTCTAGAAGACTCAAACACGTTCAATATGTCCGAAGTAGAAGTTCTACCGACAGCGTCTCCAGCGACGAAGGTGAAGAAGGGTGCCGAGAAGAAAGTCGCCAAACACGCCAAGCCTACTCACCCTCCCACATCCGACATGGTGAACAACGCTATCAAAGGCCTGAAAGAAAGGAGCGGTTCGTCTCTGCAGGCGATCAAGAAATACATCGCTGCCAATTACAAGGTAGATTCCGAAAAACTGGCTCCGTTCATCAAGAAGTATCTCAAAGCGGCGGTAATCTCCGGCTCTCTAGTGCAAACGAAGGGAAAGGGCGCCTCCGGTTCTTTCAAACTAGCTGCGAGCGGCGCTTCTGCTCAGGGAAAACCGAAAGCGGCTAATACCAAGAAGGCGTCCGCAGACAAAAAAAAGAAATCCGCCGTCGCCGCCAAATCATTATCGACTGAAAAGAACAAACCGACCGGCGCTACGAAGTCCAGAAAACCTGCCGCCGACAAAAAGATGAAAATAACTAAGTCGCCGTCCAAGGCGAAGAAATCCGCGAAGTCACCCATGAAAAAACCGAAGGCTCCTAAGCCGAAAACAGTCAAGGCCGTCGCGGTCTCTTCGAAGTCGAAGAAGGTGGCGTCGCCGAAAAAAAAGAAGTAATGTTCAAATCCCTTCGCCTAGAACGAAAATATCCCCTGAATCGGCCCTTCTCAGGGCCTCCAATTGACCTAACTCTATAATGTTTCTCTATTACGGCTACCCGGAATCATTTTATGTCGACTAGATATCCTTTTCTGACTTCAACTCTTCATCTATACCGCTTAATATCGGCGATTACTATTCCGCTCTAATTGTAATTGCATCTCGATCTGCTGCCATCTGTACGCGATGCACTTCGCGAATTAGAATTTTTTTTTATTAGAGGGTTGCAATTCGGTATACGGATTCGGTTGATGTTGAGGCGCGTTTCTTCAATGCGCTCCACTGCATTCCTCATGCACTTCCCGTTATTTACTTGGAGATAAATTATTTTCTACTATTAAATTCGATATGCTTATGCGTGTATTTTCGGAATAAGATTCAATTCTCTAGAATCTCATCTCGACGCGATGCATTTCGCGCTCGAATAGTACGGCTTTGGTGCTGCAGCTCTGCTGCTCACGATTTTTTTGGCTCTATCTAGATGGTGAATTGTTTATAACAAGTTCTGCACGTTCAAGGGGTCCGAATTTCGAACAATCTGATATTATGTATCGCAGCCATACCGACACTTTTTTTAGGAAATTGACGTTAGGGATACTACGTAAATTACCGTTGTTCATTTTAATTTATTTACAACATGAATCAAGTGCGCGCGCGCGCGTGTGTGTGTGGGCGCGCGCTGTCCTCGCAATGCGATAGCAATGCTTCTGGAGAGTAGAAGGCGGAGGCAAGTATAAGGCGGAGGTTATGGTGGATGCGCTTTCTAACGAACCACTATTCGGTCGAATATGTCGGTACTCGCACGAACGAATCAGACTTATAAGTGCTTAATGTCCATTAAGGTTATATAAATAAAGTCAATATTTCACTAGTTCGTAATGGTCCGTAATTGTAGGGGGTGCGTACGTTTCATTTTGGGGCCAACTTTAGACTCCTGAGCCTGTACGATGCTTGTAGATTAGTTCATTATCTAACGGCTAGTCCAATGTTTGAAGGAAAGCTGATGGTCGGGTCGAAAGTCTATTTTTTGAACATCTATTTATTTCTTGAAATTTGCAGTCGACCGGAGGTTTTTCACAGGTTCCTATTTGGGTAGCCTGAAGGTAAATCCTCAGTTCCTTGTCTTACTGCTGATGATCTTCCGACAAGGCGGCCGAAAATCACCTGATCCAATGAAAACGCCGAATTGTGACCAACGTTTCCGCCAATGAACGTACAGTCCTCCCCTATTTCGTGAACTTCCCCAACTAATCCGTGTGGGGGCGGTGCGGCTTCGAAATAACCTGCACCTCTACAACCTGTCTCTGTCGCTCTTCTCTGTTACGGGTCGCAACACTGATAACTGTGGACCTAGCGAGTAGTAGTTGTGCCTATTTGACCAGTGACCAGTGCAAGTTTCCGATTGACAATTTTTACTCTCGATTATTAGTTTAACGTATCGGTGAATTCAAAGGTTAGTTGAATACCTAGTGATCTCTTGATTCCGCCATTCTTTTCCCTGCTTATATACCGTACGCCGGCGATTAATTATATCCTAGTCCTTCATTGCGTGAAGGTGCTTTTATTTCCATTAATCATTATAGCACGTGGAGATTTATACGAGTATTCAACTCGTGTCGCGCTCTCTTGTTCGAATATTTTATGACTCCTGCTATTATTCCAGTAAAGTAAGTAATCCGTATATAATCGGGTTTGATTTATTGATTCAAGCATCATCTGTTCACATATATTCAATGTCTTTCTCTCGCAGGATATATCCTATTTATGACTATGGTTGTCTCCTTATATCGTTTCATCTCCTTTTCAAATTACAACGGTGCTAAGGAAGTTTCCCTCCTAAATTGATTTATTTGCGATATCTCGGAATATTAGACTACGATTAATATGCACCAATGTTCCGTCTCCTAATGACCACGTGTTCGATGAAGGATATATATTATACTCTTACCTCGCCTACTGTGGGAGATATGTTGGGAATATTAATAATCGGATATTATCGGACAAATAATACTAGATAACCGTGATGATATGTCGTTTCGTTTTCTATGTAAAAGAATAATAATCTAAACATCAAGAGCTGTCTCGCCGTATCGTAGATGTAACGTATACATGTAGCCCCAACCAATTTCAGAGCGATATTTTCTAATTATAACATTACCGTACACGTATTATTATAGACGACGTCGTGCATCGGAACTATCCTTTTTTTTTAAATTAATTTTATTTCCCGGGCATCGGCCCCCTTAACCTCCGCTCTCGATGCGTTAAAACGGCTCTTGTAATATGAACCCGGCGTTACCATTACTTTAGTTACACTCGTAGCTCCGCCCTATTCGACGTTGGCTCGAGTTACGCGATTGGCGCATCTACGGAGACTATATAACTGCTGCTACGAGCGGTTTCGAGGCACTATTCGACGGACCTCGGTACGAGATACGTACTCTATTGATTCGATTTTATCACAGTTTGCAACATGTCAGGCAGAGGCAAAGGCGGAAAGGTTAAGGGAAAGGCAAAGTCCAGGTCCAGCCGTGCGGGACTTCAGTTCCCCGTAGGACGTATTCATCGACTTCTACGTAAAGGAAACTACGCCGAACGCGTCGGAGCCGGAGCTCCGGTATACTTGGCAGCCGTCATGGAATATCTAGCCGCCGAAGTTCTAGAATTGGCAGGAAACGCAGCTCGAGACAATAAGAAAACGCGTATCATTCCGCGACATCTCCAGTTGGCCATCAGGAATGACGAAGAGTTGAACAAGCTGCTGTCGGGCGTGACCATTGCCCAAGGAGGAGTGCTCCCTAATATCCAGGCCGTACTGTTACCTAAGAAGACCGAGAAGAAATCGTAAATTCATCAAGTCCGAACGAGCGTTCGCATATAAAGGCCCTTTTCAGGGCCACAAATTATATATCCTATTCTATGTTTCATTATTACGGAGGCGACACTACGAACGAAGATGATTATATAATCGTTCTCTCCGTCGGTGAATGGAAATACATAACGTTCGTCCATGCGCTCCTGCTGATAGGCTCCGGCGAAGCGTACTTACTCTGGATCTGACTGTTGTTCATACAAAATAATACGTCGCGATTGACAATTGAAACTATATTACCCCGATATTTTCTTATATTACGGATTTATAACGGTTCTAAGTAGAGAAGCGTATATATATATATATATATATTCTTTACACGCACACTTCATGCTGATAGAAGATTTACCAATAGTTTACGTGATAATCAAGATCGTTTTGGAACAAGCTCCATAATACTTTGGTTGAGGGTCCGTTCGGAAGTAACGGCAGAGTTAATTTGTGGTCCTGAAAAGGACCGATGTTGAAAAGTGCCGCGGCGGTTGACGATATGCGGCCGACGAGTTTAACCTCCGAAACCGTATAGGGTACGACCTTGACGTTTTAGGGCATAGACGACGTCCATTGCGGTGACGGTTTTCCTCTTTGCGTGCTCGGTGTAAGTGACCGCGTCCCTGATAACGTTCTCGAGAAACACCTTCAGTACGCCTCTCGTTTCTTCGTAAATGAGACCGGAGATACGTTTTACCCCTCCGCGTCTGGCCAACCTCCTAATGGCGGGCTTCGTTATTCCCTGGATGTTGTCTCTCAGAACTTTACGGTGACGTTTCGCGCCTCCTTTTCCTAATCCTTTGCCTCCTTTACCTCTTCCGGTCATGTTGCTCTCTATAGGTATACTACTTCTCGGTCAGGTCGATCGTCGAAGAATGAGTCTGTCGCAGGAAATCAATCAATCAATCAATCAATCAATCAAAATACGTTTATTGAATTTCTGGGGGGATGGGGTACATTTTTGTTTCTAGCTAAATATATTATGGTGGGAAGTTATAAGGTTTTTCAACCTTCTTCAACCCTGGCTTTACTTAATTAATTCTCTAACATTTACAATATTAATAAAAAATCCTAATTTTCCTATCGGGGAATGCGGCTGCGGCCGACTTTTTTGCTAATTACGTGCCATTCGGTCCAAGGTCAATATATTTCAACTGACATTAGATGGTAAGGGAAACCACAGAAAACCTTTACCCACGCAATGTACTGATGTTCTTAACTTTATTATATATATATTTACAAATGGTTGACAATAGATACAATAGATGCTGACGTTTCGCGCACTAACCGAACCGCACTCGGTTTTTCGGAGCGGATTGACTTTTCGCGCACTGTCGACACTACTCGCACTTTCGGCACTACTCGCACTATCGACGTTTCGCGCACTTTCGGCACTACGCGCACTTTTTCGGGTCAGCGGATTAGAAGTGGTATGTCCTCTAGGTGGTCGAGGACTTCATCAGGAGGGTCCTGAAGCACTTGGAGGATTCTGG
>JARQZK010001148.1:0-15000 GCA_030704885.1 Cynegetis impunctata
TACGAACGCCAAATCTAAACGAACGCAACTCTTTGCGTTCGACTTCTCATATGGTTTAGTCGTTTCCTAGCAATAAATACACTCTGTAATCGCCTCTATCGCTTCAAGATTGTCTCTTAATTGATTTTTGGTATCATTTGCTATATTGCAACGATTGTCCTCAGGTTAATATTATTATACTTCGCCTAATTAACTCACTTACTCTTTATCAATATTGATAATAAATATTTTGATTATTTATAACTGAGCAATATAAACTTTGCCTCCTTAAAATTTAGATAAAATATAATTATATTTACCTATTAAGTCTACAGATATGTCAAGATTACTTACGGTAAATGAATCTTAATAACACTGGATTATCAGCAAATATTTTGATTTACTATTACTTAATGAATGAATACAATACTATTACACAACCTTTGATATGCTATCAACCTTGTCTTTTTTGAGAGATTCCAAGAAGATATGTCTGGGGATACAATTAATTGATACACGTAGGAAACGATTACTTTTTTTAAAATACGGTATGTTAATTTTTGATTATTTACACACTTGATTGTCCACAACCCACAAACATGAATATCAACACTGGGTTATTGACCTTTTCAAAATGTAAATGTTGCCGAACAATATTGCACAGGGTATGAATACACGAAGAATGTCCGGTGGAAGTTTTGAACGAAAGGACGGTGTTTTTAGCGCAGCTTTCAACAGGATACTGAACCCAATTGCAAGGATGAGCTACTATAGCGCGCTTTTTAACAAGGTCTTGCTAAATCGACCACCAACTACAATAATTTCACTACAAGATTCAATCGAATAACTATCACACGATACGATAACCTAAACCTTACGATTACTTGTCAATGATTGTCAGTAATTCTTGGACAAGACGAAACCCGTCGTTGCCTTTCAAAACGCCAAAATTAAAATATGACTTATAATTACGGTGTAAAAATATAAATTTAACTTTGTACTAAAAGGAACAACGTCAATTATAAATCGTTTATATAAAACGTTTTTCTATGTGCTCTTGCCTTCGGTGTGTAAATATGTGCGGTGAGACAGTTGTTACCTGTTGCGAAAAATCCACAACACTGGATAGAAGAACGCGGCCGAGAAGAAAAGATTCGAGATATTGGCGAATTGAAATACAGAACAGGCGAAATTATGTGATACACGCTCGAGATGATATATATTATATTATATTGAGAAGGGCTCGCGAGCGTACGACTGGCGAACAGCAGCAACAGCAATACCCGAAGGACTGATGGAGAAGGAATCGACGACGGGACCTCGTCCGTACGTAGGATGTACTGAGCGTTAGAGAGGACCGGTGTGAGAGTTAGTGGAGTTCGTGGGAAATATGAAAATGTGGACCGCCGCACGCTGTGGCTTTCTAGCCCGGACTGGCGGACGGCCGCGGATCGGCGAACGCGGACCGCCTGGCGGACCTGCGCCATGTTGCCGCTTCCCCTTCCCGCAACCTGATGCACGTTCGAGCGTAGCAGCGCGTATCCCGCCGTCCTACCTGGAACAGGTAGCGCCTATCGGCGCCGTCGACATGCGCCGCCTCCTGCCCTCCTGACGTACGCGCGGCCCTCTTGGCGGAGCGGACGGTACACGCTCAATCCTAAGAAATCTGGGAATATTTTTCAATTTGAAATATCTCATTCTACGCTCCGATCTCAGTTTACAAAATTTGGAAATAATACGACCAAACAAAAATTTTATGATTTTTGAATAATTTGCACTGTCGAATGTTTCACATGAATATACTGAAAAATAAAATAGAAAATTTTTTTGTACAAATTTGTTAATTTCAAAATATTCAATGTTATCGTCGAGTATCAGTTTGCCAAAAATATAATTAATTTTCAATGAGTTGAAAACACTATCATGTCATAGAAGCGTGAATCTTCAAAACAGGCTTTCCTTTGATTTTTGGTATACAAAAGTTTTTTCGTTCAAGAAGTATTAATTCATTTTCGGAATATTGGAATAACTATATTATGTGTGTTTTTCTAGCATTCATTTTGAAATCATGCGAGAGTAGGAATTTGTCTATAATAATTATGAAGAATTTGGGTTTCAAAAGAAATATAAAAATTTTTTCATTTACAATACGAACACTTCTGAGTAAAATTGAATATTTATCCGCAATAATATGTAATACGCAATAATTTCCTTTTTCCATGAGTATTATTACTTTGACTTCCATCAGTTATTTTTATTAACATACGATGTATGTATAAAACGATTAATGAATACACGTAATACTTAAATGCCAAAAAAATCCGAAATTATTATCTTTTAATTTTATCTTTTAGTTTGTTCGTTTTTATGAATATTCGGATACTAACTACATGACAAGTGTATTAGAAAATATACCAGTATTAAAGTTGAAGTAATATAAAAGATTGAATTGAGTTGGCATTTACTTGGTGAAAGTTCATATTCATAACTTCATAAAGAAATAAAAAAAACTTGACGAAACGCGTTTACTCGATAAGATTTTCATTCCAACCTGTGAAAAGTAAGTTTTTTCTTATTTCTTTATAAAGTTATGATATAAAAGATGAATTGATATTATATTTCACTATCATTTGAAACAAATATTCAAATATGAATTATTTTTTGAATGCGTACCTATGTCCAAGTTTTGTTCCAGAAAATCAAACGAAAATTCAGTAATCCATTATTGTTCCATACGTGAAAATACTAATTTCATTTGAGTTCCAGAAAATGCGTACGAAAAGAGAGCAACTTTCAATTAACTCATAAATATTTTTGAAAACTGGACGAAATTGTATCCAACAAAAATTTGATAATCTTTTCAAAATTGGGAATATTGATGACTAAAATAAAAATATTTTACAGATATTTCCTCATATAAGAGTATAAATAACACCTCATCAGGATTCCGCTCTACCTTAAATTGTACCATAACTACCAATTTCTCATTCGAAAAGTTCGTTTATAATAAAGATAATACTAGGTGCCTACGTTAAGGAATTCATTGAAAAAATTTATGATTAATCATTTCAACCCACCGAAAGAGCTAGTTTCATGTATCTCGACGATATGGAATTCCCATTCATCCGTCAACGGAGAATGTGAGAAATTTCGACACATGATGGATCACGATGGTCCATCGACCAAGTGGGCAACGACATCGAATCCAAATAACAACCTCATAGTTTCCTATCACATCCCTAACGACATGCGAAAAAATCACAACGTCATTCTTGAAGAATGAATGGGAATTAAATGCCGCCGAGTCTCCGTTGATTGACTTGATAAATCATCAATTCCGTAAATATTTTCCACAGTATTTATATATATATATATATATATATATATATATATAGATATATCTATATATAGATTAGATATGTAATATGTATATAGATATATATATATATATATATATATATATATATATATATATATATATATATATATATATATATATATATATATATATATATATATATATATATATATATATATATATATATATATATATATATTTCCATTTCTTGCGTACAGTTAATTGCGCTCCTGGTAAGAGTCGGCAACCTTCCTCCACTGTTCGAGTGAATGAAGCTGAGCGGTCAACGACGAGTCCTCTATAAGTCTCTTTTATGAATTGTGTCAAGCAGATGCCAGGAGTATTCTGTTGTAGAACTCCATGGGAGCAGTATTCCAATATTAGACGAGCTTTATAAAAGCAGCTGAGGCGTATAGAGACAATTAGCATGAATATATAAATATTTATATATATATATATATATATATATATATATATATATATATATATATAATATATAAAAATAAAAATATATATATATATATATATATATATATATATATATATATATATATATATATATATATATATATATATATATATATATATATATATATATATATATTATTCTAACTTCCTGTGAACGAATTGCATTAGAAATAAGGCAAAAAGTCAATGAGCAAGAATGTTTCCGGATTACCTGAATAGATAGTCTTCATCAAAGCTTCACTAAAAACTAATAACTTGGCTAGAGAAGTTTTATGAATAGGATAAGCAATATTGCAGGCTCAATTAGTTGGAAAACAAATTTACACGACAACCTAATGAAGTAAGTTAGATTACTTAAATTCAATACTCTATTTTATCCATGCAGCTTTTCAGACTAACGCTAGACGATTGAAGAATTGAAGGTAATATTGCTAGTTACCGTAACCTGCCAATCATTTGCTACCTGTTCGATGAGAAATTGTGTCGAAAATTCGAAAAAATGGGAATTAATTCCTGAAAAATTAACGCACTTTGGTCAATATTTAAGACTAAATGAACAAATAGCATGAATTAATGTTACTAGTGAATTATGTAGGTATATTGAAAATCGAAATAAACTGAATAGTGTATATAAGTATATAATAATATATCAAATGTAAACGAGGATAATTATTTCACGATTATTGAAAATCATCAAACTATTTTCCACGAAAGCTTTGTATGTGTATATATATATATATATATATATATATATATATATATATATATATATAAATATATATATATATATATATATTATAATATATATATATATATATATATATATATCTCAACTACACTTTCACAACATGATCGTTATCTAGGATATATGTTACATAGCATTGTTGACTCTCCAAATATATATTTCTCAAATGATATAAATTCTGATGTAAATGTTTTTAAATTGTACGTTTTTGTTGATTCTTCGGATTCACTTGGTAAAGTAGATTTATGTTCTTGCATAATGACATGTGAAAGGGGTTAAGCCGACCCCAGATACGCCCAGAGAAACATCGATTTCCCTCTTTCGATACCCGTACTTTAAGATGCGTTTTTTTCCCATCCGTCCATCACTAAGCCGCACGCAACACGGGAAAGACGTTCGCAAAAATCCTCCTAACGCCCAGTACGTTGTCGGTTGAAGATTTAGGGATTTTCATCGTACAACGTCGAAAGAAAACAAGCTTTGGGAAAAGAGCTCCGACGGGGAATATTATCCTTTTATGTGACCACGTCGTGGCCTTTCCCGCTATTATCGATTACGTTTTGCGTTATATCTTGTCCAGAAGATGCGACCCGACATCTTTCTGGAAAACTAAACGGTATCAATTCGTTTGTTGGGTTGAATTGACGTTTTGCTCCAAGGCAAGCTGCGGGACACTAATTTCTGAAAACGTTATATAGAAATCTACATTTAATCAGGAACGCTATTTGACTATAAAAAATCATAACTAACCTTGGACGGGTTAGAAAAATTAACGCAAACTAAAGAATAACAGACACCTGTTTCAACCTAAGTATTGAGTGAAAATGCCTGAATAAAGGGTGATTTAGTAATTACAAATTTAAAAAAAAAGTCGAGAGGTGTCGTGAGACACCTGTTTGGAACCAAGCTTCTTTCGATAGACATTATGTATTAAATAGCAGGTAAAATGGAAGAAATTAACATTTTTAAAAAAATGTATAAAAAAATAAGAATTACTTATGATAGAGTTTTTATATTATATGATAAATGGAAACTATTAAAAAAATATATTTTCAGGAGTGCAAAATTATTTCAGAAATTAGTAAATCCGAAACATTTTTCTTATCAGTGCCATGTAAAATGTAACATATTTGCTGCTTACAATATTTACTTGAAAACATAATTGAGAACAATGTATAGCAATGCTATCAAAACTAACAGAAATATTATATATATATATATATATATATATATATCATATATTATATATATATATATATATATATATATATATATATAATCTCTTGAAAATTATTAGCAATAACAGGCTTGTTGAATCTTAAAAAACTCGATTTTATTAAAAAGTTGACGTTTCGCCACGACATTTGTGGCTTTATGCAAAAACTTTTGAAAAAAATTGAAATGTCTTTGAAATAAATATATATATATATAAAATATAAATATATATATATATATATATATATATATATATATATATATATATATATATATATATATATATATATATATATATATATATATATATATATATATATATATATATATATATATATATATATATATATATATATATATATATATATATATATATATATATACAGGGTGTTCGGCACATGAAGCAACAACATTTTTTGGGGTATTGTTGGAGTTATTTGCTACCTTTTCTTTTTGAACCCTGAGTCCTAAGACTCACGGTTAAAGAGATATAATTTTCTTAATTATTTTCTCAAATTTCCCAAAATTCCGCCTTTAAACCGTCATAAGTTTTTAACTAATACCTGTAAAAGCCCAATTTTTTCAACTGAATATTCTGCAATATGTGCTTGTTCAAATAATTAATAGTTTTCATTACAACTGTTGGTACCAAAGGTTCATACGAGGTTTTTTATTCCACGAAATTAGTGTTTTTGTGAAAATGAATGAACTTAAAAATTCAATCTTGAAAAAAGTAACAACAACTTTCCTTTAAAACCTTCTATACTTATTAAACTTTTTAACCGTATGTTATACATTGATAAGAAAAAACATTTCTGCTTCGAATTGCGCATATTCCTTCAGAAAGACGGAAATCGTTCGGACGGTTCGTGATTTTATTTTTATTCTCATTGATTTGAACAAAAGTTAAACTACTAACAATAATTTAATATTTAACTGTTCTTCAGTTATAAATTTTGTTCGAAATGTTCTTCCTTGTTCCTAATGTACGTCTGGCACCTCTTTCCTACATCAGCCGTTACTTTTGTTGAAGCAGAAATATTTCTCGTTTCTGTTCGAATAAAATGTGATTTTATAATCGTTTATTTGAACAAAAGCTACTACTTCTAATAATTTAATACCTGTCTGCTCTCTTGGTGCACATTTTCTTCAAAAAAAAAATCTTTCTGCTTTAAAAAATTTTCCAACAAAATGTGCAAAAAGAGAGCAGGTAGGTATTCTTGTTCAAATAAACGATATTGAAAGCACATTTTGTTCGAGCAAAACGAGAAATATTTCTGCTTCAACAAATAAGTAGCTAACGTAACGGTTGAAGTAAGAAAGAGGTGCCAGACGTACATTAAGAACAAGGGAGAACAGTTCGAACCATATTTATAACTGGAGAACAGTTATATATTAAATTATTGTTAGAAATTTAACTTTTCTTCAAATAAAAGATCATAAAAATAAAATTGTTTTCCTCACAAAGTCCGAACGATTTTCGTCTTTCTGAAGGAATATCCGCAATTTGAAGCAGAAATGTTTTTTCTTATCAATGTGTAGCATACCGTTGAAAAGTTTATTAGGTAAATAAGTTTTTAAAGGAAAGTGAAGCTCTCAGTTGTTGTTACTTTTTTCAACACTGAATTTTTAAGTTGATTCATTTTCACAAAATCACTGATTTTGTGGAATAAAAAACCTCGTATGAACCTTTGGTACCAACAGTTGTAATGAAAGCTATTAATTATTCGAACAATCTCATATTACAGAATATTCAGTTGAAAAAATTGGGTTTTTACAGGTAGGTATTAATACAAAACTTATGAGGGTTTAAAGGCGGAATATTGGGAAATTTGATAAAAAAATTATATCTCCTTAACCGTGAGTCTTAAGACCCAGGGTCCAAAGAGAGAAGGTAGCAAATGACACCAACAATACTCCAAAAAATGTTGTTGCTTTATGTGCCGAACACCCTGTATATATATATATATATATATATATATATATATATATATATATATATATATATATATATATATATATATATATATATGTATATATATATATATCGCACAATCTGATATTACAGAATATTCAGTTGAAAAAATTGGGTTTTTACAAGTAGGTATTAATACAAAACTTATGAGGGTTTAAAGGCGGAATATTGAGAAATTTGAGAAAAAAATTATATCTCCTTAACCGTGAGTCTCAAGACCCAGGGTCCAAAGAGAAAAGGTAGCAAATGACACCAACAATACTCCAAAAAATGTTGTTGCTTTATGTGCCGAACACCCTGTATATATATATATATATATATATATATATATATATATATATATATATATACATATATATATATATATATATATATATATATATATATATATATATATATATATATATATATAATATATATATATATATATATATATATATATATATATATATATATATATATATATATATATATACAGGGTGATTCACGGTGGATGGCACATTAGACATTTCTGGTGAACCATACAACGTATCCCTTTGAAAATTCAATGGAGGGCATAATCGGACATTTTCTACCGAACTAAAATATTTTCGGTAATGCGGTGTTGCCACTTCTATAAGAAAGTAGTAGCAACTTTGATTTTTCAAATGGAACCACCTGTATATTATATTATTTTTAGAATCTCCAACAATTTCCCAATAACTTTTCAAGATATTTCCCTATACCTATCTGTTACCGTTTTCGAAATAAAAATTATTTTCGTTTTTTTCGTCGGAAATCAAGACCTCTAAAAACTCTGATATCTTTGAGCTAAGAAATACAATATCGAAATTTCGAATTGAGTTTGTTAATACCTGGGGGCTCCCTACACTTTAGCCTAATTTTCGTTATTTCAATACAGGGTGGTCAAAAAATACAGTTATTTCGTTAGCTTGAAAAAGTGACTATAAGTTGGTTATTTCAAATGGAATACTCTGTATATTATTACAAATTCGGAAAGCTGCTAGACTTTCCTTTTTATCTATGTATATCATACATAGTCTAGTCAAGTTTCGGACTCATGAGCACTTATTTGTGAAAATGTTCCTTGAACATGGTATCCCCTTGGTATTTGCTAAGCATGTCATGATTACCTACTATTTGACAATAACGTTATGACAATCTACTAATAATATCGGAACTTTCATCACTTCAGAAGTTGGAAATACCTTCAGAAACGATGGAAAATTTATTGAAATGAAGTTCTTATGAATTTGTTTATTATTTTTGGACAGTGTGATAAAATTATCAGCAGGATATGTAGAAAGTTCAATGAAATGTATCCGAATCCACCGCCAATGAACCTCAAGAAATTTATACGAATTCAGAACAATTTCAAAATGTTTGGATCAACTTTAAAAGCACTAAGAAATGTACATCGGCCCGCAACTTCCGAAGACAACCAAATTAATGTCCTATCATATTTTCACGCATTTTCGGAGTCATCGATAAGAAGTGCTGAAGAAGATTTTGGCTTAAAATATTCATCTGTTCAAAGAATCTTGCAAAGACATAACATGCATGATTACAAGTTCACCAAAATTAAAGCAATGAAGGCTCAATACCCTCAACAGAGAGTTGAATTTTGTGAAATGATGTTGGTACGCATTCAAAAAGATCCATTTTTTTGAAATAAAATGATTTGGACTGATGAATCAAAATTTTCAAGAGAAGGAATTTTCAATAGAAAAAATTGTCATTTTTGGTGCAGTGAAAATTTCACAAAAGAAGCCGGATATCATTCGTATAAATTTCTTGAGGTTCATTGGCGGTAGATTCAGATACATTTCATTGAACTTTCTATGTCCTGCTGATAATTTTATCACACTGTCCAAAAATAATAAACAAATTCATAAGAACTTCATTTGAATAAATTTTTTCCATCGTTTCTGAAGATATTTCCAACTTCTGAAGTGATGAAAGTTTCGATATTATTAGTAGATTGTCACAACGTTACTGTCAAATAGTAGGTAATCATGACATGCTTAGCAAATACCAAGGGCATACCATGTTCAAGGAACATTTTCACAAATAAGTGCTCATAAGTCCGAAACTTGAATATTTAGGTATAGGTGTGATATACATAGATAAAAATAAAATTCTACCAGCTTTCCGAATTTGTAATAATATACAGGGTATTCCATTTGAAATAAACAACTTATAGTCACTTTTCCAAGCTAACGAAATGACTGTATTTTTTGACCACCCTGTATTGAAATAACGAAAATTGGGCTAAAGTGTAGGAAGCCCCCAGGTATCAACAAACTTAATCCGAAATTTCGATATCATTGTATTTCTTAGCTCAAAGATATCAGAGTTTTGAAAGGTCTTGATTTCCGACGAAAAAAAACGAAAATAATTTTTATTTCGAAAACGGTAACAGATAGGTATAGAGAAATATTATGAAAAGTTGTTAGGAAATTGTTGGAGATTCTAAAAATAATATAATATACAAGTGGTTCCATTTGAAAAATCAAAGTTGCTACTATTTTCTTATAGAAGTGGCAACACCGCATTACCGCAAATATTTTAGTTGGGTAGAGAATGTCCGATTATGCCCTCCATTGAATTTTCAAAGGGATCCGTTGTATGGTTCACCAGGAACGTCTAATGTGCCATCCACCGTGAATCACCCTGTATAGATAGTGGGTTCTCCACTCCAAAATGAAATGTTATCTATAAAGAAATTTAAATATCAAACAAAGGCGAATATTTCTATACTTGAAAGAAGAAACATTACATAGTTTTCAATTCACGTATTGAATATATCCGTCTCTGAAACTAAACATGTCCCTCTAGTTGAAAGGATCGCCTTTCAAAATAATATGTATATAAACATACAGCTGACCTTGATAGTGTTACGTTTATATCACGTTTCATAATTTTTAAGACTATCTTCCATTCGACTAGTTTCTGGAGTTTAACGTGCGATAATATTAAAATAAAAATTCTACCTATCTGAACATATTTTCTGCAGTGAAATGATGAACATCTAGATATATTCTCGATGTTCGACAGAAATTTAAACAACAATTTTCGTTATTTGCAGCCCAACAGTAAACTTCATCATTGTAACCGAAAATCATGAGTTCGAATACCACCTTCCTTTGGGTATCGTATGTGATCCATGAGTGGTTGAAAAAATTGTATATGTTGGGTTATGACAGATTCAAGCCCATTGGTCACTCAGAACCGGCAGCATACTGTAGAACCCTTGTGAGAAAAAAACATGTGCGGTCAGGTGACCACCATCAGGAACGATGTTTGTTCTTCACTCTATTGTTGTTTTTGATTTATCAAAAATTTCAATAATGGGAAAATATAAGTTACGTCTGAATTGAGACAAAAACAAATATATGAATTTTTCTATTAATATATTGAATTTTAATAGTTCTGCTCGCAAAAATTCATTGAACAATATTTAAAAAATTCTCAAGTTCGTATTATTTAGAACGCCTGGAAAGAGAATTACAAGTTTTGTGTGTTGTGAGTATTCTACGTTTTCCGTGGGAAGTCCAAAATCGTTGCATCTCGTCATCGCCATAAATCACGTCCTAATTCAATATTATCTTTCACAGCGTGCCGACAACCATCTGTTGCTGTATTCCGAGGAAGCCCCACATAATTTGACAATCTTTATTAGACAATTTTTACAACTACTGCAAGCAGCGTGAGGGAACTTCGATAAAAAATGATATAACTAATGAGGAGGATATTAAGAGTTATTGTGAATTAATCATTCTTCTCATATCTACAATAATTTCGTTAAACCAACAGGGCGCAATGTAGAAATTTTGAGTAGCTTCCATAAAAGAATGTTTACATTATCCATTCGGTCGTTCAATTCGCATAATTGATAGATTCATAATTTAAATGAACTTTTGTTCCATTCAAAATGACTTCACAGCTCAGTCATTCGATAAAATTAATGATACAGAATTCGGCGCCTGTGCCAGAAATATTTATCGTCGAGTGATTCATGCAGCAGCGAGTTCAATTGAACCCGATACGATAAGCGAGGGAGAGGAGAAGGTGATTTCGTAGAGTGTTGAAGTGATGACAGAAGAATGAAATATCGTATCGTTTCGATGGAATTGATAATTACTCTTCCGGAAAACTGGATTTCCTGCTATTATTATGCAAGTTGAAGACCAGGTAGTTCTATATGACTATATTAGAAAATCAGTTATACAAAAATAAGTGAAACATACTTCTTGAACAAAGTCAAGTGGAAAATCATCAAATAAGTTGCCTACTGAAATGGTTACAACACCTAGAAATCTACCTTCAGACATACCATAATGGTGAATAACAAAGAGCATGGCAAATGTCACCACTTCTAGAAAGACGGATGTTTCGATTTTGTTAAATTTTATCAGTGTTGTTAACTAAATAACTGATAAAAGGTGTTACAACAACGATAAATCTATCTTCCCATATACCATAACGATGAATAACAGGAACATGATAAATAGCACCACTTCTAGAAAGTCGGATTTTTCGATTTCATTGAATTTTATTACTGTTGTCAACTCGATCAGTGTTGTCAACTCGGTGAATAACAGGAACATGGCAAATAGCACCACTTGTAGAAAGACGGATGTTTCGATTTCTTTGAATTTCATCAGTGTTGTCAACTGAATAAGTGATAAGAGGAGTTACAACACTGATGAATATATCTTCACACATACCATAACGGTGAATAAAAGAAACATGGTTAATAGCACCACTTCTAGGAAGACGGATGTTTCGATTTTATTAAATTTGATCAGTGTTGTCAACTCAATAAGTGATAAGAGGAGTTATAACACCGATAAATCTACCTTCACAGATACCAAAACGGTGAATATCAGGAACATGGCAAATAGCACCACTTCTAGAAAGAGGGATATTTCGATTTTTTTAGCTTTATCAACGCAAAGTGATACCTTCGTTATATTTCTTCTCATCGATGGCAGTGACTTTACGAAATCGGGTCATGCCCATTACTGTAATGTAAGCCATGCACCGAAACTTCTTGCGATTTTGTTCCGTGAGATTCCTATGGTAGCGATTCAGTTCTTAGATACCATTCACATGCAGCTACTGCCGCTGCTACTCGCTCTGCGCGCTGTCCTATATACATTCTGTGGATTATTGAGATCATTATGCATGATTAAACGGACTTGGTGAGCACGAACCTTAACGATGAATAAAACCGTATTGAAATATTCTATAGCTGTTTCGATCTTATTAGATCTCATCAGTGCAGCTTATTTGACTCGGAGTGAATTAACAAATTTCTAATTGTTCCCCAATACGAATCGCGGTCAGTAACACTGTCTGGATAACAACCCAGAGCGCCCTCCCACCAAATATATTGGGAACCAACAATTCACCGCTTAGATCGAAAATGCAGAAATTCTTCGCGCAAACACGTACCTCCTGATATGAAGATATCTACTCTACAACAGTGGTGTATATGATTCCAAGGCACACTTACATAGTGATTTAAAACCTTTGGATATACTTATCGAAGAATTTTCCTTGTTCACTTTATGTAATGTATGAAATTGACCATGGTCAACAAGTATGTTTTTCATGATATGATTGTTGTATTTTGCGTATTACGCTGCTGGGTTCTTCGGAGCGCGCTCTCGTGAGTATATCCAAAGGTTTTAAATCACTATGTTAGTGTGCCTTGGAATCATATACACCACTGTTGTAGAGTAGATATCTTCATATCAGGAGGTACGTGTATAAGCGACGAATTTCTGCATTTTCGATCTAAGCGGTGAATTGTTGGTTCCCAATATCTTTGGTGGGAGGGCGCTCTGGGTTGTTATCCAGACAGTGTAACTGACCACGATTCGTATTGGGAACATTTAGAAATTTGTTAATTCACTTCGAGTCAAATAATCTGCACTGATGAGATCTAATAAGATCGAAACAGATGTATGCACATTTTGAGTCGGGGTGACTTGACAATTTCTATAATTCACCGTTGGATTGTGAATGCAGATTTTGCTTTGTGGAATACGTATAGCCAGCTTCCTTGGAAAGTTGTTTGATAATTTTTAAATTATTAAAGAATTTTCCTTGTTCACTTTATGTAATGTATGAAATTGACGATGGTCAACAAGTATGTTTTTCATGATTTGATTCTATATGGCATTAATGCATGAAATATTTTGAAATGTACCTAGTGGTTGAAGTTTGAAATTTTGAAGTAGATTCAATCATTTATGTGCGAGAGAAAAAACAATCTTCAAATCTCCAATCTAGAGATCTATTCAGAGTCTGAGATTCTGAATGACCATAAATTCACATTTCAAGTGCCATACATTAAGATTTGTGCGGAATGATGCTCCTAGGTATATCTCTACTCAAATTTACTCGCCGTAATCCGGCATACGGTTTCGTATTGCAATTTCAAAATTGTAACATTCATAAAGCAGTTCACCATCTCAGCACAAATCCCAGTGATGATTTAGATATTCTGTTTTCTCGACAAATTAATTACCATTATCCGTTCCTTCCAAGCCTTCAAGGAGTAGCGGCATTTGACGTCTTCTTTTGAAGTTTGCTCGGCGCGAATTTACGCTAGACTTAATTGAATGTAGTCCCTAATGAAGCCGAACAGTCGAATATTTCGTACATGTATTGTACGATGAGGGTATTAATTTGAAAGCTCTAGCTAATCAGGTGACGCCATAGACAGAATGTTTTCAATGTGAATTTCTCATTTATATGAAGAGTAAATTTGAAGGAAATGAATGATGATAAACGCTTCATACAAACGGCCATACTGTAATTTGGACCCATCAAAATTATCAACTATTTAAGTAGTCTTAAGGAAGGCGCTGATACGGGATCTTTCAGCTGTTTTCTTGTGTACTCAAAGTTCTTTATCTATAAATGAAAAAAAAAAGATGCATGAAGCTATCATTCAAGTTACACGCCCCTTGGCACCTTCTTTGCGTAAAATCTCTTTTACTGTCTCAAAAATCGTTTTATATATGAGAGAAATTCAACCAAAACTACACCAATTTTCAACGGTTCGTTACACCTAGATGGCGCCACTTTAGATCGGCATTACTCATAGCGGGATTGTAGCGCAACATATGAGAAAATGAAATGCACAGCACTTTCCTAAAAATACCAAGGTAGGTTTTTCAACCCTTGGCCAATCCAAGTAACCTGGTCATACAAACGTCTTTTAGGTCTTTTACTTTGACAAAT
>JARQZK010001149.1:0-16673 GCA_030704885.1 Cynegetis impunctata
GCTATAGTTTTGAAAAAAACAAAAATTCAAATAAAAAAAATTTCAATTCCCCATTCGGCTATATTTAAACTAAAAAAGAATAATATAATAATACACTCTATTTTATATTTTTTTTGATTTTCTCAAAAAAATTAACAAAAGCAGTATAAAACCCTCATTCCCCCATCCCTATTTCAAATTCGTTCTTTATTAAAAAAAAAATAATAACAAAAATTAATCGAATAAAGAAGCGCATACCTAGCAGCGAGTCATGTCAGTTTCGTCGGACACAGTTTTGGTCCTACCTTTCATTCGCCAATTGTCTTGAGTGTTACGTGTTGCGATAAAAAAATATCGTTACAAAAAACTATCAACAAGATCCAAAAGTATGATTAAATTAAGGTTAGCTTCTCATTCAACAGTCGCCTGTGGTCCAGATGGTTGGGAAATTGCCTAGGGCACAGACGGTACCGGGTTCGAATCTCTGATAAGATATGGGTGTTGTGATTGTCCAATAATTGCAATTTCAAATTATATATTTACGTGTTGAATAATCTGATGGGATACAGGCGGATACTCGACTATGTTCCATCATCCCCTTAAAAAAAAACAGTGAATTTTTTTGTTCTACGCGAAGTACTAAAATGATCTGATACATGTCAAATTTGATAGCATTGTTTCTTCTGTAACAGAAATCTATGAATTTTTCATTAATACTTACAGTGATTGTGACAGAAATCTGGAAAGCGTCTTGTTCTGTCTCAGTCCTCCCAAAAATTCCATGTGAAACAGCCCTTAAATATCTTCCATCAAAGTGCACTTATAAATTACTTTAAATACTATTGCGTTTCAATAAAGCACTTCTTGTTAACTTATTTAGAACATACTTGATCAACAATGTCCAAAACTTAACACTATAGCACTTTAGAATTACTTATTGAAGAATATCTCAGATGAATTTAGGCATGAAAATACAAAGAAATATTAATTTATTTTTTCTTATTATAGGCAAATTATAAATTAATATTTTTTATTTACTTTAAAGTTTCATCAAGTTGGCTAGAAATTATAAGATTCTTATCTATTTTTCCATGTAACATTGAATTCTATGAATTCGTGGATAAAATAATGCAATTTTGACAAGATGGTTCACAAACTTCTAGTGAGCAAGTTTATAGTTCAATTATCAAGATCCTGCTCAGTTCTTCCGTAAATTACAAATTATACTCAAGAGAATAAGAACTTATTCTGAACATTCTTCAACTCAAGTATTTAAAGCATCTGACAATGCTGAAAATCTGCAAATATCTTAGTATTTTCGTAAATAATTGAAAGCTCTGGAATTACGAACTTTGTTGTCTGAAAAGCTTTCAGATATGACTTGATTTCCTAAATTGTAGGAGATAAGGTAAATTATCTACCACCAATCGAAAAATTCATTCATTCATAATACGGTTTTATGTTCTCTCGTAAAAGGTATCAAAAAGTGATGGTATCAACTATGCCAATAACTATAGCTGCCAAAATATATATGTATATGCATACCTCTGATGAACCATGAAAGTCTACTTTATATCAACTATAGAAGCTTTTTCTTAAATAATGTGAAGGTTGTGGAACCAGCAACCCTAAAATCAGTTAGCAAGATTCAACACCCCAAACAATTTACTTTATCAGATGAATGCAATATTTGAAATTTGATTTTTTTTTTCAGATATAATGTAATTCAGTTGCAGAAAGAATTCGGGTCGTTAATCATTTGGTGCAAATCAATAAACTTCATTGTTAAGAGTGGAAATTTTCATACTACCTTCGCATAACGCTTCTCCATTCTACTATGTTCCCAACAAATTTTAAATGCTTCAGGGGGTCTGAAGTTCTGGAATAATGAATTGAAAGCACAGATTTGGCGCTATGACAACTGCAAAACAACCCCAGATCTGCTAATGAAGATGAAACGTTCGAGATCGAATGGAATTCTGAAAAATCGCCCCCAGGTCTATCAAACTTTCCGAATGATTAGTCGAAATATTTCGAGATGCGAATGGAGTAATTTGTTGACATGATGTCGCCTGCAAACGCAAGCTATCGCATTCGATACGGAACGTTAAGCTTCGAATCATTGGTCCTTCGTCCACTGTTCCTGCCGTTTTCCCTTGGAAAATATAAGCGGTTATCGATTCCGCTTTGCATTTCCAAGTTTTGGCCGAAATTGGGACAGCCAGAACGAATTAGTTCATAGAGTGAAATCGAGATCATAATAATATCTAATAATCTCAAACAACTATTTTACATTACATTATATATCAATATTGCACTGTATAAATAGAAACAACTCAAAAGGAAAAAACTTATTTTTTACACAAAGTTATAAATTCATTTATTGAATAAGCTTTGCAGTTTCCAAAATGAAACTGTAAATAAGATTTCTAAATAACCTATAAATCTTCAATAACTTGTAAATGTTTGGGTGGCAAATTGAAACAATCGCATAGCCATATACAGAGGTCGCCTTTCAAATCTATCACTACCATATATGGAAAGAGAAAGGGATGAACTTGCCTAGTATTATTTTCATTGATATATGGTGAAGAATAACTTTTTCGCAACTCGAGGAAGACAAAAAGACGATAAATGAATAGACCAAACGTTGTTTGCAATCTGTTGGACGTAAAAACTCCGCTGCAGGATTCTCGAAATCTCAACCTGCATATAATCCTTAAGCCCCTTTTGTTGAATGAGCAAAATTTCTTCAGCACTAGACGAGCTGCCCCAGAAGATAATTCCGTACGTTAGTACAGATTGGAAACTGGAGAAGTAGAGATCTCTCATAACTGCAGCCTCCACCTTGCATCTGATCATGATGAACATATGAGCAGTAGAATTCGGAGTCTTTTTCAACTTAGCCACATGATGATTCTGATGACACTGATAGAACTGGTATCGGTAGTTGTGGATGGTGACCGATGCGCTGCGACGTTATAGATCTATTGTGCCCCATCTTCTTCTGCTTCTCGATTTGTTTTCGTTTTACAGCAGATCCTCAAGCCTCCAGGAATTTGAGGATTTTAAGGGGGTCTATTCGTGGTATTTCTTCTACAGTCAGCTGGTATGATCCCAGTGTGTTCAGTCTTTCATTGTGTACAGCATAGCACTCCATCAGTATATGGTGGGGTATTTATGGAAGTTCCTTGCAGAATCTGCAGGTGCTGTCCCCCTATAAGCCTAGCTTCCTTAGGTGTTATTTGAGTCTGCAATGCCCCGTTAGAAATTATGTGATTGTCTTTAGACTAGTTTTTCTGAGGTTAACACTTTCACTGCTCACCGTTAGGGGGCATCATTAGCCGGATGCTCACCATGTTATTTTCTGAAAATGTATCTCGGAAATGTCATTTCTGATTGAGTGAAGTAATTGGAAGAGATATTCGCACATTTCATACTTTTTTTTGTTAAACGCGGATCCGCGTCATGATGAGCACTGTGGTACTAATTTCATCCCTGCATGCGGAATCACGCAGATCCGCGTTTTTCGATTTTGCTGAGTTTCACAAGAAAAAAAAAGATATATAAACGCAAACTCTTTTATTGATAAAATACCATAAACAAGAATCAAACTATAAATGAAATGAACACAAAATATTAAAAAATGTAAAGGTCATTAAAACTAGAAACTATGAATGATATGCTGCAAAACATTCACCTGGGCACAAACCAGGTTTATCCGAACAGGTAGGGCATTCAAATATAGTATCTTTTCTTAGATTTTTTCCCGAACATATTCGACATCTTTTCCTTTTAGTTTCACCCTTCGTATCTTTGGATGTTATCTTAGTGGGAAAGTGTTGTCTATTTATTATTTGAGGTTGAAGTACCTTTTTTTTCAAGAGCTTTCCAATTACGTTTAGCCGAAAATCATATAGGGACATCTTTCTACCAGAAAATCTTTGAAACAAATAATACGAGTTCAGTAGCATAACCTGAAAAATGTGTATCGCTACCTTCTTGTACCATCGGATTGTTTTCCGTTCGCAGGGGTAATATGAGAGCATTTGATTCTTATGATCAACACCGCACATATATTTATTATACTCTAAAATTGGTAATGGTTTGTTCAGTTTTTGCCCTCTTCTGTTCTCAATTTCTGTCATGTTATTTTCAAACTCTGAGGATAAATATAACACCTCTCTTTTGTCTTTCCACTTTCCCACTAAGATGCCCTCGCGATACTTTGATACAATCTCACCTTTTTTTAAATTTGCTCCTTTCACTTCCACAGGAATACCTTTTCGCTTTACATTTAATGTTCCCGTGCAATAAGTATTATATCCTAATAGTTCCTCAGCTAGTTCAATACTTGTATAGAAGTTGTCAATATATAGTGATCGGCCACATCCAAAGTGGTTCTTCATCAGGCTCATAACAACCTTTTTCGAGTGACCTTTTCCGCCTAAAGAGTCGAGAGCACCAGTATAAACCATCATATCTAATATATTCCAGTTCAGCCTCCGTAAGCCTTTCTGGATTTTTTACAATCAATTTTTGCCGTTTAGGGCGTGAACAACTTGGCGATTATCCTCCATCCAACTTCAAAATCAACAAAAAAATGCGAACTAAAAACTGCACTCGTATTTATAATCTACTAATGTTTACCAAAGTGCTCCTCGTAGTTCAAACGCTTCCCTCCAGTGCTGAATGAATACTAAACCATCAAAGCGAACGATGTTCAAAACGCGGAGCCGCGGCGCGCGCACTCGGCAAAACCGTACAGTAAACGCGGATCCGCGTCATGAGCACTGAAAGTGTTAATCAGTGTCTAGATATTGCTCGGTTGAACTTGCCGAGGAGATCTTTGGCCTGCCTCAGCCCTGGAAGTCATTGCCAGTATGTTGCTCTCATTGCTTCTTTAGCCTTATTGAGTTCTTCTTGGAAGTAAGATTTTCCAAGTCCGTAGAAAGACTCTGGCCCTATTAGTGGCATTCAAGTAAGATAAATTATACTAATTGAAACTATATTGAATTCGTTCAGAGAGAAATTTGTTCCATATTTCATTCATATAAATTCAGTCGAAATTTCGGTATCTTCGAACTTTGGGCGAGAGAGTGGATATATTTCTTATATTCATATATTTCAAACCGGTCGAAAAGTATGTGAAAATTAATTACGTACAAGACATCCCAAACTCAGCTTTCATTAGCACGGAGTTAAAAAAACCGAAAATTCATAAGTGGGTTTGATGCCAACGAAGTGGCTTATGGCGTATAAACTTTTTTCTCTATTCGCGATCGTTTTTGGGTAAGAATTTTTTACATTTCGGTGGTATATGAGGATTTGCATCTACGACTAATCCAGATTGAGTTAGAAGCAGATAAAATGGTTCGGGAAACTTGTTTTCGGGGTAGAACTAATAAATTTGAAAAATTGTTTTATATCGCAAAATTTTGAGAGGAATAGAGGGCAGTAATGTGCAAAAATCTTCATTCTAATGACAAAATATGTGAAACTTGTTCATAAACAACACAACATATTCGAAATTTTAGTATCTTGGTATTTTTAAAGGTTTTGAAGAGCTAAAACACCTGTTTCTGAAGGATTTTGCACCCCCAAACCCCTCCTAATTGAAATAGAGGGTATTTTCACGTTCATTCGTTTTATGTTGTAGGATTTTCTTTGGAATCATAATTTGTTTCCCTCCGTCGCTATTTTCACGTAGAAATTCCTTATTTTTTAGATTTTTTTTTGAAAATTGTCTGACCTAAACAGCTTCTGCAGATTGAGTTAGATGGTCGAAATTAAGTTTCATTTCTTTTCCTCAAATGCGCTGCACTTCGCAGAGACTTTATTATATTCGAATCGCATGTCGAATTGCTTCTATCAGTGATCGATGCACACCGTGGAATTTTTTTTTAGAATAGAATAAATTATTTTTGTCTTTTTCGTTCGGTTTGCTATTTAAACGTATTTTTCAGTTTTTTCGAGCTACAATTCAATCTAATTGTATCTTGATGCGATACACTTCGCAGTTCACTTTAATGCAGTTGTAGATTTTTTGATTCTTCATTTCAATAATTTCCAATGTTATGATCGGAAATGAGAGAAAATATAGGATCTTTTCATGTATGTAGCTGTAAAACTTTCGCCCCATAAATAATATTAAATGTTAGAGATCAGCTCGGTGGTACATGTTCAGTTTTATCCTGAGATGACTTTCTTTTATAGCTCAATTGCGCCATTGTTGCTGATTTAATGAGTGAAATAGGGACATTTTTCACCCAGTTTCCACAAAGTTTCAGAAGAATTGCTCATGAACAATATCAAACCAAAGGAATATAAATTTTCTGCAACAATACAAAGGTTACTCTGTTATAAATGATGATGTTATGTTTTGTTCAATTCACGGAGGAAAAATAAAAGATGATCTTAATTCATACTTTTCACACAATAAAATACTCATGCTCAAAAGTTCTGGGTTAACTTGATATATTCGAATTCCATACCGGATTTGCTGAATATTCTTATAATATTTTCAGGACTAGATTTCAATTTTCTTTGAAGAATTAATATCAACTTCATTATGCTCTGAAAAGTTCAACCTTGTAGGAATAAATCAGAGAAGTTTTCTGCTACAGAAATACGGTCTAACCAGAATATATATATATATATATATATATATATATATATATATATATATATATATATACATATATATTTATATATATATATATATATATATATATTATATATATATATATATATATATATATATATATATATATATATATATATATATATATTTATTCGAATTGTTGTTGCCTGTGAACTATTTCTAATCTCTTGATAATTATTAGCAATAACAGGCTTGTTGAATCACAAAAATCTCGATTTTATTAAAAAGTTGACGTTTCGCCACGACATTCGTGGCTTTATCAAAACTTTTGAAAAAATTAAAATTTCTTTGACACTTATTGATTTGAAAAAATTTGAATAGAAAAAGACTACTATGTTTCACTAAAATATTTCGGCTGTGGCCGTTCTTAGTTATTTATTACGTGCTATTGAGTCCAATATTAACATTCAAATCTGTTACTATTAGATGGTAAGGGAAACCACAGAAACCTTTACCCACGTAATGTTCGAAATAGGTTCAAATTATTTTGATTTTGAAAAGTCAAAGAATAGGGTACCTACTATTTATCTATTTTTCAAAAATCTCTCATTACTGCTGTGGCCGTCTTCAGTTATTAATTACGTGCTATTTAGTCCAATATCAACAGACAGGTCTGTTGATATTAGATGGGAACGGAACCACAGAAACCTTCACCCACGTTATGTACAAAATAGGTTTAAAATATTTGATTGTTGTCTTTGAAAAGTAATTTTGGAGATCACATGTTCTGAACTATACTTTCTTTTTAGAAAAATTGAAAATTCCAGATGTTTAGGTTTTGTCTAAGAAGATGAGTTGTTATGGTAAGAGTTTGTTTGATGAATTATTTTGTTCTGATTTATGTTGTTCCTCAGAAAAATTAAAGAATTAAATCTACCGTATATTGAACTCAAATGTTTGATATCTGTTCTATCATTTACAACTTCATTTAAATTTTTTTGAATAAGTAACATTTCTAAAATTTCTCTGCGTTTTTATCTTTTTCTATTTCTAAAATTTTTGTGCTATTAAAGTTGAAAGTATGACTCTCATTGTTGTTATGTTTTATTAGTGCTGTGGTTTGTGTTCTGGTATATTTGTGTGCTTTTAATCTTTCTTCTAAATTTTGAAAAGTTTGTCCTATATATGATTTATTACAATTATTACAGGGTATACTATAAACAACATGAGTATTTTGCAGAAGAGGTGTTTTACTTTTTAATTTAAAATATATTTGTTTTATTTGATTTTGTGCGGTGTGGGCTACTTTAATATCGTGTAGATTAAAAATTTGTGAAATTTTATTACTTAAATGAGGAATATATGGAAGAGGAATATATTTTTTGTTAATATTTTCTTTTTTTGATGTTTCTAATGTGTTGTAAAGTTTATGAATTTCATTTTTAGTAATTTTTTGTATAAGTTTTATTGGGTAATCGTTTTTCACGAGTAATTTATGGACATCTTGTAATGTTTCATGTCTGTGTGTAGGTGAATAAAATCGAGTTTTTTGAGAATCAACAAGTCTGTTATTGCTAATAATTATCAAGAGATATTATATATATATATATATATATATATATATATATATATATATATATATATATATATATATATATATATATATATATATATATATATATATATATATATTTATATATATATATATATATATATATATATATATATATATATATATATATATATATATATATATATATATATATTTATATATATATATATTTATATATATATATATTTATTTATTTATTTATTTATATATATATTTATATATATATATATATATATATATTTTTTTTTTTTTTTATATATATATATATATATATATATATATATATTAAGTGGTATTTTCTCTGTTAAGTGGGTGTCCCAACTTTTGTTGGCGAATACTCATTTTAATCGAATGAAAACTTGTGTCTAGTGCTGAAGTTATCCCGAACAAACAAGTTGAAGTTCGCAAAGACCAAAGCTTTTAGTATTCAAATAGCTTTCGAGGTATTACATAAACCCGTCTATTCCTGAAAATTCACCTGCTGCCGTTTGTAATTATAGAATTAATTGGTCTGAATTCAGCTACGCGTCTTCAAAAATAATTTACGAAAGTTCTGGAAATTTTCATAAAAGGAATCTTTCCAATGAAAATAACGGACTTTGTAGTAGAATACATGTGAAAGGAAACGTTGTCGGTATTAACTACCGACCTTTTCAAGTCAATTCAGGGCAAATTTACATTCATTCCCACCCCTTTCGTATTTTCCACATTTCCCTATATTAGAGTTTGCGATGAATGCGTGAAAACGTAAACCGTTGCCTCGTTGATTCAACCAGTCATTCCCTCGGGGTTTGCGAGCAACATTTTGTTGCTTTTTGGTGGAAACGAAACATTCCCTATTATACTGTAGGCTACGCGTAAGGAGGGCTGTGGATTATTTAGAGCCTTGTCTCTATCCTTTGAGCATTTATTCTCCACGTAAAATATGTTAAAGAATCATGCAGATCTGGAATTTCCACATTTGATGTTTCGCTCTGTATGATTGTCATCAGAGATGGACTTGAAATTTTTCTTGGTGTATGAGACATTGCAAAATTCCTTTAGTCTAGCGTCTCAAAATTTTTGGATTTACGTCCTAATTTTCAATATTAATTTTCATCTCGCCCCCAGCATACCTAACATAAAATGGATACAATAACAATGTGTTGAGTTTTTCGGCTGTAAACATACACTTCGACCTAAATTCTAAACCTCACAAATTACATGTTACGAGTTGGTTAGGGATCAATTTCATAATATTCCCGAAGGGTTTCCAATTTCTGAGGAAGTAACGTTCATAGACTTCAAGATGAGTGACGAACCAAAACACAATTTAGTGATGAATTACTCTTTGAATTTTGAACAGGAGAAGATGATGAGTTTTCTGCACTACAAACAAGAGTATTCTGTATTCTATTACCATTTTAACATCCTAAGTTTTTGAAACTGGATTTGCTGCTGTGGCTTCTTTGAAGACAAAATATGGATCTCATCTGAATATAGAAAACAAACTGAGAGTGCCTTCTTCTAATATAGAGCCTTTCTTCGAAAAACTTTGCTCTGCAAGACAATCTCAAAGAAGTCACTCATAACTATTAAACTTGGTTTTACTTCAGTAAGTTTTGATTTAGAAGGAAATAAATCTTGTTTACACGACAAAAGGCGCAATTTTGTAGCAATATGGTTGAAGGTTTGTATCTAGGTAGTTTTGTATGATATCTTGAATGGTATTGGATTTGGTTTGAATTGGTTGGGGGGTTGACCCCCCGGGGAAGGAAATAAATCTTGTTTACACGACAAAAGGCGCAATTTTGTAGCAATAGGGTTGAAGGTTTGTATCTAGGTAGTTTTGTATGATATCTTGAATGGTATTGGTTGTGGTTTGAATTGGTTGGGGGGTTGACCCCCTGGGGAGGAAATAAATCTTGTTTACACCATAAACATCGCAATTTTGGAGTAATAGTTTGAAAGTTTGTGAGTAGGTATTTTCGAAACATATCTTGAATGGGATTGGTTTTGGTTCGAATTGGTTGGGTGATTGACCACCTAGGGGAAGAAATAAACCTTGTTTACACGATAAAGGGCGTAATTTTGGAGCAATAGGATTGAAAGTTTGTGAGTAGGCAGCTTCGTATGATATATTAGATGGGATTGGTTTTGGTACGAATTGGTTTGGGGGGTTGACCCCCCAGGGGAGGAAATAAATATTGTTTACACGATTGAAAGCGCAATTTTAGGACCATAGAGTTGGATGGTATTCATTCCGATATGAATTGGTTGGGGGATTGACCCCTCGGGGAGGAAATAAATATTGTTTATTTATATACCATAGATATATATTAAAATCATAATTGAATGAATAGATTTTTTTAAACTGAATACATCATGAAAACCTGCTTTTATAATGCAGGACGCTGCGATAGAGTTTTTTGAAATATTATTTTTCCTTTGATATACTTGCGACCCCTTTAGTTTTCACGCGACTCACATAAAGTGAACAAGGAAAATTCTTTAATAATTTAAAAAATTATCAAACAACTTTCCAAGGAAGCTGGTTATACGTATTCAGCAACGCAAAAAATCTGCATTCACAATCGAACGGTGAATTATAGAAATTGTCAAGTCACCCCGACTCAAAATCTGCATACAGCTGTTTCCATCTTATTAGATCTCATCAGTGCAGCTTATTTGACTTGGAGTGAATAAACAAATTTCTAATTGTTCCCCAATACAAATCGTGGTCAGTAACACTGGCTGGATAACAATCCAGAGCGCCATCCCACCAAAGATATTGGGAAACAACAATTCACCGCTTAGACTGAAAATGCAGATATTCGTCGCTTAAACACGTACCTCCTGATATGAAGATATCTACTCTACAACAGTGGTGTATATGATTTCAAGGCACACTAACATAGTGATTTAAAAACTTTTGGATATACTCACGAGAGCGCGCTCCGAATATTCTAGTCGCTTAATACGCAAAATACAACAGTCAAATCATGAAAAACATACTAGTCGACCATGGTCAATTTCATACATTACATAAAGTGAAATAAGTAAATTATTAAAGAATTTTCCTTGTTCACTTTATGTAATGTATGAAATTGACCATGGTCGACTAGTATGTTTTTCATGATTTGATTGTTGTATTTTGCGTATTGAGCGACTAGAATATTCAGAGAGCGCTGTCGTGAGTATATCCAAAGGTTTTAAACCACTATGTTAGTGTGCCTTGGAATCATATACACCACTGTTGTAGACTAGATATCTTCATATCAGGAGGTACGTGTTTAGGCGACGAATTTCTGCGTTTTCAGTCTAAGCGGTGAATTGTTGTTTCCCAATATCTTTGGTGGGATGGCGCTCAGGATTGTTATCCAGCCAGTGTTACTGACCACGATTTGTATTGGGGAACAATTGGAAATTTGTTAATACACTCCGAGTCAAATAAGCTGCACTGATGAGATCTAATAAGATCGAAACAGCTGTATGCAGATTTTGAGTCGGGGTGACTTGACAATTTCTATAATTCACCGTTCGTTTGTGAATGCAGATTTTGCGTTGCGGAATACGTATAACCAGCTTCCTTGGAAAGTTGTTTGATAATTTTTTTAAATTATTAAAGAATTTTCCTTGTTCACTTTATGTAATGTATGAAATTGACCATGGTCGACTAGTATGTTTTTCATGATTTGATTTCACGCGACTCCCTAGAGGTCGCATCACAGGTTGAGAATCGCTGATTCAGGTGGTTGTTCGTTAAATGCTAAATTTGAAAAGCAGATTTAAATATAACTTTATACGAAAATTTTCTCTTTTTTCAGCAGTTGAAATAATAATACCAAAATTAATTTTATATATATATAATCTCAATTCGAAACTTTGTTTGATCTTTATTTATTGGGAAGAATTTCAAAATGCATGAAGCATTTTCATGCAGACCGCAGATATTTTTCGCGATGTGAAGTCTTGCATAAATTAACTAGTTACCTATTAATAGTTTAGTTTAATTGACAGTATTTATCTCGTTGAAATTTCAATAAAACCGAGTTGATTGCTTGGCGTTAATTTTTCACGATTTTCAATGAAGTTTCTACGGATAATTCGATTCTGTTAAATTCCCGAGATTAACAGCAAATTGAATGAAGCGTCCAATTTTCGGTGAAAATTTAGATGACGATTAAGTTTATTAAATGACGCTTCACATAACTGCAGGCATTCCAGAGACGCTGGGCTTGAACGCGGCCAATTATGACCGTTTCGTGGTTAAATATGCGATACGAATAGTTTATAGTTTTCCACGAAGTCTTGGAACGAAGACCTTTATCGCACGTTACACTCCAGATAGTTGAAGAATGAAAGCTAGGCAAAAAATCGGTGAAAAATTTCGAGTATAGTATGTGTGCGAGTGGTTATACCCATGACCTTCCTTCTCATTTAATTAAACACTTATGATTCATTATCATTCAATTAATAAAAGATTAATTATAAAAGTAATTCAGTAGAAGTTGAGGATAGTGATGATGAAGTCAAGTAAGTGGGTACCAATATTCATCAAATTTAGTGAGATACTTTATATAAATATATTAGTATAATATCACTCTATTATTATAGACTATGTATGAGGTATGATCTTGAAATGGAGAATTGATTTCAATTTTTACAAATAATTCATTTATTCCGATGAAAACTCAGAGCTATTTCACAATTTGTATCTTTAAATGTATATATATAGAGTAAATTGGGTGAATATGCCGCGCTAGGTAATACGCCGCAGTTTGATATTTTAGTTCCAAATCAACATTTGGCAACAGTGTCCGTTCAGCCATATTAGTGCTACATAGGAAACACGCGTGAACCATTCACAAAACGATATATCAGCTTTTTAGTGAAAAACATCAATATAAAGGTAAGCACCGTGTAAAATGTTTTCTTATGTTAAGGTATACATAGTCGTGAAGAAAGTTCTAAGTAGTTTTCGTTAATTTTAATAGGAGTATGCCAAAGATTGATTCATAACCTTACTTTTCTTTGGCTGAACACTCCGTTATACGTATAATAAATATGTGTTTTCATTTTATTTGTCATAAGATGCAATATGGGGTATTATGCCTCATCATTTTTTAACTGCGGCGTAATACCCCGTGCAGCGGCGTATTACCCTTACCTGTTTTTTTGTTTCAGATGCCACGTATTTTTGTTCGGAAAATGTAAGAGCTTTATGGTCTGAAGAAAATCTTCGCAATGCTGTCGAAGATCTTAGACATGGTAGAGGATCTGTTCGCCAAATAAGCCGTACGTACAACGTTCCTGCCCGTACTTTGATGAGAAGAATGCGGTCTGGAAACCTCAGAAAGGAGAAATTAGGCCGCAAAGTTGTCTATCTTCAGATCATGAAGCAAGTTTGGTAAAAATATATTCAAACTATGGAAAAGCATGGATTTTGCACTTACATCAGTTGAAGTGAAAAATATTGCAGTTTCTTTTGCGGTTCAAAATAATATTCCAAATACCTTCAATGTCGATAAAAAGCGAGCTGGGCATTACTGGTTTGTATCGTTTATGAAAAGACATCCTGAATTGTCAATTCGCCAAGCTCAGGGTATGTCTATAGCGCGAGCGCAAGATATGTCGAAAGATGAATGCCAACGATACTTCGATCTTTTGCAGAAAATATTAATAGATAATGATTTAATGAACACTCCGAGGAAAATATTCAATATCGATGAATCAGGGCTACAACTAAACAATAACCCAGGAAAAGTTATTGCCACTAAAGGCACCAAAACTGTGAACTGTATTACAAGCGGTGAGAAAGGTGAGACTGTGTCAGTTATAGCATGTGTGAATGCAGAAGGTCATTTCCTTCCTCCCGTTTGTATTTTCAAAGGCAAGAAGAAAAAACAAGAGTTCGAAGATGGTTTGCCTCCTGGAGGTAAAGTTATAATGAATGAAAAATCGGCATATGTAACAGCAGATATTTTTAAAATATGGCTTCGAGAGCACTTCATTGCAAGGAAAGAACCAGGTAAAGTTTTGCTCATCCTAGATGGCCATTCGTCGCACTGTTCGGATGTAGAGTTATCAGATTTAGCTGCAAGCAACGAGGTCATCATGTTGTGTCTACCAAGCCATACCACACACTGGCTGCAGCCACTAGACAGATCGTTTTTTAAACCTTTAAAAACGTATTGGTCACAAGCCTGTAATAACGGGATACATAATCATCCTGGTCGAAAATTGAGTAGGCTACAATTTCCGGCACTCTTAAACAATGCATGGTGTAAAGCAGCTATGGTTCAAAATGGGGTTTCGGGTTTTATAACCTGCGGAATGTATGTTGTGTTGTGAAAATAAAGTTTTTTTGGAATTTCATAGAATAGTTCAATTCTTCAGAGAATAGCATGTTGCCATATTACCTATCGCAAGATGCCATATTACCCATGATATGGGGTAAAATCGCAACAGGCTATCTTTGTGCATTTTTACTTGCAATCTTTTACTCTGTGGGAATATGGCAACGAACGACTCTGGACGGATACATATATTGTGTAAGCTCTAACATGCAGCCATCGTCTTTCATCTAGGCGCGTTGGTTATCAGAATGTGAGCATTTAAATTTTATGTTGCCATATTACCCCACTTTACTATATATATATATATATATATATATATATATATATATATATATATATATATATATATATATATATATATATATATATTATGAACTGATGTGGCCGTTGCTTGGTTAAAACCTATAGCAATATTATAAGAAAATGGATTCTTCGGATATAATGAAATACTGATATCTTGGTATCTTCGTTTTTTACATAAAAAGTTTAAAACCTAGGTAAAAACGATCACAACAAGAAATCAAGAAATTAAATTAGGGTGGAGGGTAGGTAAGTTCCTGATGTAGTTTGAGCCAAGTTTTCTGGGGTTACCTACCCTCCACGCTAATTTAATTGCTTGTTGTAATATATTTTTATAAATAAATAAATATATATATATATATATATATATATACAGATATATATATACATATATATATATATATATATATATATATATATATATATATATACATATACACATATATATATATATACATATATATATATATATATATATATATATTGAATGGAATTGGCATTTACTTGGTGAAAGTTCATATTCCTAACTTTATAAAGAAATAAAAAACTAACTTTTCACAGGTTAAAATAATAATCTATTGAGTAAACGCGTTTCGTCATAACATTGACTTCATCTCGTACTAAACTATGGTATTACAAAGCAATCTATTTATACGAAAATTGAACATAACAGAGGGGTACTTAGAGAAACTAAATAACAATAAGCAATTCATTCTGAGCTATTAGTAGGTACCTACATTGAACAAATTAAGGAGAGGAGAAGGGTTTACTTCAATCTGGTCGTTAACTAAATTTCCGGAATTTTTATATTTATTTATGTATAGGGATTCCCAACAGTTGATTTTATGGAGACATATTTTTCAAATTGTATGATATATTATAATTGTGATTAAAGGTATGGTTTTCTTGAATAAGATGACACGCATAATTAGAATCAGTTTTCTGCTTAATATAGCTACGTTGGTGTTCGTGTATTCGAGTTTTGAAATTTCTAATTGTTACGTCTGCTATATAGAATTTTTCACAATCGTTACAGTTCGAGTTTATAAACACCAGTACATTCATCTCTATGAATTTTTTGATTTTTGTTGTTTTTTAATCACTTTTCAATGTGCTATTATTGTTTTTATATGAAATTTTGAAATTTTGGTTTTGATAAAACAATTTCAGGTTTTCGGAAGTTTTGCCCAAGTATGTTGAACTGTTAAATACTCTACTTGTTCCGGATATAAGTGGGCAAATTTCTGAAATTGCCATTTTGTATTTTTTCCTCTGAATGAGGCTGTCAATCATATTAGGTGAATAACCATTATTTACTGCCATTTGTTTAATTATATGCAATTCCTTCTGAAAATTAGCTTCGGACAACGGAATTTTGAAAAGTCTATGAATCATACTATGATAAGCCGCTAATTTATGTGAAAAAGGGTGTAGTGATGTGTTATGAATTGTAATATCTGTATGAGATGGTTTATGAAAAATTGAAAATTCGTGTTTGTTGCTTTTTCTGGTAATAGTTAAATCTAAGTAATTAATAGAATTATTCATTTCAGTTTCTAGAGAAAATTTACTACGTGGGTGTATGGAATTATATAGTAATGAAATTATCCTTGTCTTCTGTACCAGTGTAGCAAACAATGACGTCATCAACGTATCTATACCAATAAAGAAAGTATTTACTGCTGAAGTGGTTTAATAGTTTTCTCTAAATTATCCATAAAGATTTCTGATAAAGAGGGTTAACGGATTTCCCATAATGCAAAACCTTCCTCATTACTATAACACACGTTGTTGAAACTGAAAATAATTTTGTTCTAAACAAATTTCAGTAAATGAGTAA
>JARQZK010001150.1:0-16576 GCA_030704885.1 Cynegetis impunctata
AAAGTTTAATGAAGTTGTAGCCAAGGTCAACAAGCTTGAGGCAGAAAATGAACTGCTAAAAAAAGATATCAATAAACTTAATTCTAGACTGGAACATACTGAGCAATTCTCCAGATCTAATAATGTTGAAATTCAGAATGTACCCGAAAAGTCGAATGAAAATCTGTTAGAAGTAATATCGAAAATTGGTGCGGCAGTTGGCATGACTGTCGATTCCCCGATGATAAACTATATTACTCGAGTCCCCACTATAAATAGCAAGGCTAAAAATATTGTGGTCAGATTCATTTCCAAAATTAATAGGGACAACTTTTTAGCTGCTTATAGGGCAACACGAATATCAAGTAAGGAATCGAGACCAGGGTTGGAGGTTGCTGGGTTGGCTGGGCGTCTGTATGTTAATGAGCATCTTACGATGGCAAATAAGATGCTTTATAAGAACGTCCGTATGATTGCCAAAGAAAAGCAATTCAAGTTTGTATAGATTCAGAATGGAAATATTCTGATTAGAAAAAACGATACTGCTAGGATCATTCAAGTAACTAGTGAGAATGATCTCAAGAAGTTCTAAATCATTATTTCCTAGCTTTTGTATAGAATGATTTTGTTTTTGAATCATGGCTATCTCGATATATTATCAAAATGTCCGAGGTCTTCGAACGAAGTTGCATGACTTCAAAAGTAGTGTCGCTCGCGCTGATTATGATGTCATCTTTGTGAGTGAGTCTTGGTTAAATGGAAATATTTTTGATTCCGAATTGGTCGACCTCAGTGTTTATAGTGTTTTTCGCCGCGATAGATGTTCAACTGGCAGTTCTAAAACGGAGGGAGGGGGAGTGTTCATTGCAGTAAAGAATACATTGGATCCGACCCTGGTTGGTGAATTCTCTACCGAATCTGAGGATGTATGGGTTCGTATAGTGACTAATGGAGCTAAGATATTTATATGCTGCGTTTATTTTCCACCAGGTGACTTTGGTGCCATGAATGCGTTTGCCTCTAATTTGATTGATAACTTGAGATTACGGTTGGAGAATCACACTGTACTTATGATCGGTGATTTCAACTGTCCCTCTCTCAGTTGGTCGTGGGATGATTTGCATAGTTTTTTAAGTCCTTTTAATGTTGAAGATCACTGTGTAAATTTGATTGATGCTCTCTCTTTTTCAGAATTACTGCAGTTTAATTTTGTAAAGAATTCTAATAACAAAATACTAGATTTAGTCCTCTCAAATACTGATACAATTGTTAATCTTAATCGTTGCGACGAACCACTAGTTCCTGAAGATTCTCACCATCCATCTATTGAGTTTTTGTTCAGTACAGGGTTATATAAACCTTTGATATCTGCTGGTAGTACCTATTATAATTTCAGAAATGCCCCCTACGAACTCCTAAATGAAGCTATTAATGAAATTTGTTGGTCTGACTTGTTTCTATATCGCGATGTTGATGAAAACGTAACTTTATTTTATAAGGTATTAAATAATTTACTAGAACTTTATGTACTCAAGAAAGCCAGGAATATTAGGATTCCTTATTATTACTCTGTAAAAACAATACAACTTATCAAGCGTAAAAATAAATTTCATTCCAAATGGAAAAGATATAATAACGTAAATGATTTTGTTGAATTCAGATTGCTGCGTTCTAAATCGAAGCAACTTATCAAAGCCGATTATCATAGGTATTTAACATCAGTTCAGAACGAACTTAGCACTAATCCCAAGAAGTTTCTTAATTATGTGTCTGTCAAGAATAAGAATAGGGATATTCCTAAGATAATGTCTTTCGATGATGTTAGGGCTGATACTGGAAATAATATAAGCGAATTGTTTGCGAGCTATTTCAGGAGTGTTTACATTACTCCTAAGCTTGCGGATAAGTGTAACGTCATTTCGCACAGTGATCAGTTTGTCTTGAGTCAAATTCAACTGACAGATTACCAAGTTGAACAGTCGCTTCTAAGTGTTGATATCAATAAAGGGGCTGGTCCTGATTCGATTCCTCCATCTTTTGTCAGAGCTTGCAGTTCATCTCTTAAAACTCCCCTAACTATTATTTACAACAAATCGCTACTTTCTGGTGTTTTCCCGAAGTATTGGAAAAGCGCATGCATAGTTCCCGTTTATAAGGGTGGAGATCACAGTCAAGTTCAAAATTATAGACCTATTAGCAAATTGAGTGTTTTTGAAAAAATCTTTGAAAAATTGATTTATCCCTACCTTTTTCACCTTGTTAAACCGCAAATTATCCCAGAACAACATGGGTTCTTCAAAGGAAGATCAATAGAGACAAACTTGGTGACTTTTCTGGAATACTTGACTAATAAGCTTGATGACCGGAAGCAGGTTGATGTCGTGTACACCGATTTTAGCAAGGCATTTGACAAAGTTGATATAAACTGTCTATTAGCAGCTCTTGCTGGGGTCGGTGTGCATGGTATCGTTTTGAGATGGTTCCAATCCTATTTAACAGATAGGTCCCAGTACGTGTCGATTCAGGGTTTCTGTTCTGTGCCATTTTCTGTCACGTCAGGTGTACCCCAGGGATCCAATTTAGGTCCGCTACTTTTTCTAATTTATATCAATAGAATAAAATATTGTTTCAAGGAATGTAAGATACTGCTTTTTGCGGATGACTTAAAGATTTTTTCGGTAGTGAATAATATACAAGACTGTGTCAAATTGCAGACTGAGTTAAATAATTTTAGTTTATACTGCATTGATAACAGTTTGTTCCTCAACATAGCAAAGTGTTATGTCGTTTCTTTTACGCGCAATAAGGATCCCCTGCGATATAATTATTCTGTTAACGATACTATCCTTATGAGGACAGATAGAGTCAGAGACTTGGGGGTGATTCTTGACTCTAGACTTTTGTTTCGTCATCATGTGGAATCAGTGGTTAACAGTAGCAATAAAATGATGGGTTACGTAATTAGACAGTGTAGACAGTTTAGGAACACTAAAGCTCTTATGACCATTTACTATGCATATATATTCAGTAAACTAAATTTTGTGACAATTGTTTGGAGTCCTCAATATCAGGTTTACATCTCACGTTTGGAGAGGGTTCAGATGAAATTCCTGAGATTTCTTGGCTTTAGATGTGGTCTTATTACTCAGACGCACAACCCCGAGAATTATAATATACGTATGAGACATTTTGGGATGGTGAGCTTGGAGTTTCGTAGGAAGTTGAGTGGCATTATATTTCTGATCAAGATTCTTGAGAATCTTCGCGAACCTGGTTTCGTTCTTGATGGAGTTTCTTTTCTTGTACCTGGCAGATTGTCTAGGCATCATAACACTTTTTACCTTCCGCTGAGGAATACTAGAAGCGCTCAGAATTCTCCTTTATATAGAATACTTAGAGACTCTAATCTTTATGCGTGTAACATTGATATTTTTCATGATAGTGTATATACTGTTAAGAGGACATTGATACAGAAATTTCTCAATGAATTGTGAAACATTTTTTTGTTGTGTATATGAAGTGAACAATGTTATCTGTTTTCTATATTCCTTTTTTCTCTAACGTAAGCGCTGGTTGATTTTCTGGTCAATTTCTAGTTAGTTAGATTTATATGTTTTTTCTCTGTACTTGTTATTAGAATTTAAGTTTACTCTGTGAATACTATTTTGGTTGTGAAATTCACCTGTTTGTATTCCTTAAATAAATAAAAATAAATAAATATATATATATATATATATATATATATATATTTATTCGAATTGTTGTTGCCTGTGATCTATTTTTAATCTTTTGATAATTATTAGCAATAACAGGCTGGTTGAATCTTAAAAAACTCGATTTTATCAAAAAGTTGACGCCTCACCATGACATTCGCAATTGAAATTTCTTTGACATTTATTGATTTGAAAAAATTGAATAAAACAGGGCTGCTTTGTATATGCTATTCAGTCTAATATTAATATTCAAAATTCTTATCATTAGATCGTAAGGGAAACCAAAGAAACCTTTACCTACGTAATGTTTGAAAATAATAATAATAGGGTACTATTTATCTAACAACAAAGAAATTAGTTATGGGAAAACATTAAAGAAGTGGAGTAGAATTATCGGAATAGTACGCTTATATGGAAGCAGCCGTTGACACGTGTTTCGGACTCTTTGGTCCTCATCAGAACGGCGTAGCTAAGTATTGGATTGAAAATTTGGAGATGAAAATAGTTTAATAAATAAAATCCTCTGTTATGGAAGAAAATCACTTATTTGTGGTTTATTGTTTGAACTCTCCGGTATGGGAGATTTGGTCAAACTTTGCCACGGAGGCGATTAATTCCATCCGAGAGATCTCAGAAAGAGTAAATTAATATTAAAAAAGAAAATTAGTTTTGGGAAAATATTAAACAAGTAAAGCAAAAATTATCGGTATAGTTCGTTTATATGGAAGTAGCCGTTTTTAATGAAATTTTTATAATAAAATCCTCTGTTATGTGATTTTCTTCCATAACAGAGGATTTTATTTATTAAACTATTTTCATCTCCAAATTTTCAATCCAATACTTAGCTACGCCGTTCTGATGAGGACCAAAGAGTCCGAAACACGTGTCAACGGCTGCTTCCATATAAGCGTGCTATTCCGATAATTCTACTCCACTTCTTTAATGTTTTCCCATAACTAATTTCTTTGTTGTTGGATAGATAGTGCCCTATTATTATTGTTTTCGGGCATTGCGTGGGTAAAGGTTTCTTTGGTTTCCCTTACGATCTAATGATAAGAATTTTGAATATTAATATTAGACTGAATAGCATATACAAAGCAGCCCTGTTTTATTCAATTTTTTCAAATCAATAAATGTCAAAGAAATTTCAATTGCGAATGTCATGGTGAGGCGTCAACTTTTGATTAAAATCGAGTTTTTTTAAGATTCAACCAGCCTGTTATTGCTAATAATTATCAAAAGATTATATATATATATATATATATATATATATATATATATATATATATATATTATATATATATACAGTATGGTGCAAATGAAAGGAATAAATTCGTTATTTCGTAAACCGGCGACTTTAAGGAAAATTCCTGAAACCCGTCGATTTTTATTTTAAAATCGGCTATTCGTAAGGATACCTTTTTATTTTTGACGTCATCTATGCGAGCGTGATGACGTCATCGCTAAAAATTTTAAATGGAAATATGGGTGTTGTAATACATTATTTGAAAGGTCTTTTAAATACCTATTCAACCATATCAATATGTACAGTAATTGATTATTTTTGTATTTGTTTGAAAAATTAATAAAATTTTAGTTTTTACCTTATATAAAAATCTAGTCATCATCAACATTGACACTTTGACATAATTAACTTTCTGTCATGTTATTGATAGTATTATTGTATTAGACGAATTCAAAAAGCCTTTGTATATATCAACATGAAGCTGACTAAAACGCAAAGAATTGAAATTTTAATAATGATTGGTTATGGAGATCAAGCACGTACGCAGAAAGAAGTATGTACGTTATTTAATAATAAATACCCCAACCGAGAACCAATTTCACAATCCACTATAAGCAAAATTGAGAAGAAATTCAGAGAAACGGGTCATGTCAAAGACCTCCCTAAGGGTAGTAGAAAACCAATATCAGAAAACAAACAACTAGATGTTCTGTTAGCCTTTCAAGATAATCCCCATACCAGTTCACGGCAAGTAGCATTAGATAATGACATGGACCATTCAACAGTTCATAGAAAGCTAAAGAAGGAAACGTGGCATCCCTACAAAGTAGGTTTAGTACAAGAGCTTATGGAAAATGATTTTGATAAACGAATTGAGTTTTGTGAAATTATGATGGAACAAAATAACAGAGATCCGATGTTTTTAAAAAAGGTTCTTTTCTCGGATGAAGCTACATTTCTACCAAACGGTCATGTCAATCGTCAAACTTATCGGTACTGGGCTACAGAAAATCCACACTGGATGTAAGAGTACCGTACTCAATACCCAGAGAAAGTTAATGTTTGGGCGGGAATAATAGATAATAGGATTATTGGACCATAATTTTTCGAAGAAACCTTAACAGGTCCTCGATATTTAGAATTTCTTCAAAACTTCCTGCTACCCGAATTGAACCAGCTGTTTCCAAACAGAAATGATTTATGGCTGCAGCAAGATGGAGCACCTCCACACTATGCCGTCTTGGTGCGCAATTATTTGAACAACGTCTTCCCAAATCGGTGGATAGGTCGAAGAGGAACAATAGTATGGCCGCCTAGGTCACCTGATTTTACTCCTCTTGATTTCTTTTTATGGGGATACTTGAAAGACAAAGTGTACCAAAATAAACCACAAAATATCAATGAACTCAAAGAAAGGATACGTATTGAGGCTGCACAAATAACTCCGGAAGTTATAGAGAAGGTTCGGGAAGAGTTTGCGGCACGTCTTTCTCATTGTCCTTTAGCTGAAGGTAAACAATTTGAGCACTTAATTTAGGTTTCGTTGTATTTAATGAGTAATACATATTTAATATTATTATTGTAATAATAAAATTTTATTAATTTTTTAAACAAATAAAAAATCAATTACTGTACATATTGATATGGCTGAATAGGTATTTAAAAGTCCTTTCAAATAATGTATTACAACACCCACATTTCCATTTAAAAATTTTAGCGATGACGTCATCACGCTCGCATAGATGACGTCAAAAATAAAAAAGTATCCTTACGAATAGCCCGTTTCAAAATAAAAATCGACGGGTTTCAGGATTTTTTCTTAAAGTCGCTGGTTTAAGAAATAACGAATTTATTCCTTTCATTTGCACCATACTGTATATGCATACTTCGCACACCCCTTAGGCCGGCCCTAGTTACTGTAGTTTTGTTTACTACTCATTTGCTACAACTTATGTTAGAAATTTGATACAAAAATTGCAAAATGTTTGCTTTAGATATTCATTCAACATAAAACGAAAAGAACACGTTACTCTACATTATAATAAACATAAAATCCTGAAGTGTGATCAGAGGCGGATTATCCTAAGGCAAACTAGGCATGAGCCTAGGGGCGCGAGGGTACAAAGGGGAGCGCGGGCGGAATTGTAAAATAGCGAAAAAATATACAATATAGCATAAAATTAATATCCAGTAAGTAAGCCCCCTACTTAGACAATAAAAACTATTATTTTTGCTTACAACCTCAATTTGCATCAATTTCTAACAAAAGATAAATTTAACGGAAGAGACTGACTAAAACTTACGCCTACAAGTAACCTTGTTCTAATTCACATGATTTCTGCAGAACGGAAAAATTTTGATAACTATGAGCGGCAAGCCTTGGAACTTTCACTAGCCAAAGAATATGAAAAGGATAAAAAGAGGATTCGGAAGAAAAAGCTCACAGCAGATGAACCTGCCGAAGATATTACATCTTCAGTATCTGGTCGGGACACATTCAGAGTGACAGTTTTTTTAGTAATTATAGACAGACTTATTGTCGTTCAAAAGAGACGAAAATCATACAGTAATTTTTACAGTAAATTTTCATTTTTAAACAACTTCACCAATTTGAGCACTGAAGAAGTTCGAAATAGAGCAAGTACGTTAGTAACAATGTATTTCGGTGATTTAGAAAAGTGTTTTGTGGATGAATTTATCCATCTGCGTTCTTATTTAACAACGCAGACGAAAAACTGCCCCGAAGAACCAACGCAATTTTAAAGCTTATAAGAAATAAAGAACTTGAAACAATTTATCCAAACGTTAACATATAGCTTCAAGAATGTGTGTATCGACGGCAGTCAGAAATTGCAGTGGTGAGCGGTGCTTTTCCTGTCTAAAGAGACTGAAAAATTATCTTCGCTGAACTATGACAGATATCAGATTAAATTCGTTAGCACTACTTAACATAGAATCAAAGTTATTGCAATCTTTTAACTATGAAGATGTTATTGACAATTTCGCAAGACAAAAATTTAGGCGCCGAAATTTTTAATTTTTTTTTAGTTTGTCATTTGAGCTGTAACAACATTTAATTGAAAATTAGCAACTTTAAAGTCAATCGCAAAAAGTTGCTTAATTTAACATACATACCATTATAATTTCATTTTTCACTTTGAATAATTTCTGCAAATAATTCAATTATATCTAACTTTAAGTTACCAGAGTGCCTTTAAGTTGACTTTAAGTATACTTATAAATTCAGATCTTGTTGAAAATTTAAACCTGTACCTACTGTGCTCAACTAAATAATTCGTAAATTGATTTTTTTATTTACCAAGTATTAATAAATTCTTAAAATTGATAAAAGCGCCAGACCTTCCTCGCTTACGGCAGACACCTAGGTCACTATCTATACTATCGAGTTCGAATTAAGTAACTATAATATATTAAAGTGAGTTAATTATATAAATAAAATATTTGATACACTAATTTAATTCATGCTTATCCTGTTCAGTAATTTAATTCATACGACTGGCGTGTAAAGCCAGATATTATTATATAGGGAATTTCATGATTATTGGGTTTACATGCTAGTCGTACCTTGAATCTTTAAAATATTCTAAACCGAAATCGTAAGATTTGTCCGACAATATCGATCTTATGTAAACTCATGCTCTTTTTTCCTTAGCCCCCATTTCATTACGTTCTCCTAAGGGGCGGTACATCGGTTTAGGTCAAACTATAATAGTATGATTTATTTTTAATATAGGGGCGCCGATGAGATGCTTGCCTACGGCGCTCTGAACGTTTAATCCGCCTCTGAGTGTGATAATTAGTGTTTCTATCAGTTTGCAGCTGTTATATATAAATATTGAATTCAGAGAGTCCCTCATACTTTAATGAACTTCTAGTTAAGAGAGAACTATGTCATTGTGTCAATGTACCTAAGAAGTAGGTAGTAGTAGTTTTGATATACATACCATACCAAAAGTCATCTAAGTTTGAAAGGGCTTTCTCTTATAGGGCTGTGAATTTTCTCAATGATAATCTGAATAATCTTTTCAATACCTGTGTTAATGCCAATACATTGGAAAGGTACCTTAAGAAAAAATGTCTGAATTGTCAGACGAATTCTATACATAGTCCAGTCAATGACCATTTTCCCGTGTATTTGTCCCATACGGCACCGATTTTCATAAAAAATTGGATTTAGGTTCTACTTACCATCTATCTCAAAATCTACCCTGTGGCAGGGGTTGCTTTTTCCCTGGGGGTGGATGCCACCCCTTCTTGGGGATGAAAAATTTTTCATTGAAAATAAGTACTGAAATCGATAAATCGACTAATTCTAAGCATCTTTTGTTTAATGAAGTTTTTTCTGAAGGTCAATACTTTTCCACATAATCGCGGGTGAAATTGTCGGTTTTCGTGCAAAAAAACCATGCATTCTATCGAAAAATATGTGGAAAGCAAATTTATAGCTTAAAAAAAACAAAGAAAATTGTATATTTGTGATGTATGCAGATCCAATACAAACGGAATTATTGCTTGTTGAAAGTTGACTGGTATTTTCAATCGCCAAAATGGAAAGTTTCTACGTACAATAACCAAAAACCAACGCATTTTTCCAAAACTCATAAAATTTTTTTTAAAGTCCTTTAAAAAACCTTCATTTTCATTTTTTATAAATTAAAAAAATTGTGAAAATCTCACCCTTTCTTCCACCCTATTTGAAAAAAATCGTTGCCACTTTACAATTCAGTTAATTTATGTTTTTATAATACGTTCTGAGCGTTTGACCAGTTTAAAGTACTTCTTTTTGAAAAAAATTGAGTTTGAAGAGAGAAAATCATTTTCGTAATTTTGCGAAAAATCGTCTTTTCTTCGGAATAACTCAAAAGCTATTAATGATACGAAAAATTTTGTGTAGTAATAAATTGTATGTTTTTCTTATTTGAAGATGTTGGCGTTTCATTTTTTTTATAGGATAAAAATTAAGTAAGATATGGCCATTTAAAGCTTGCGTGTGTTCGCGCAAAGTACCTTTTTTAGCCCTTTTAGCATGAACCTTTTTAAAAATAAGATCTGAAACTTAATCTAAATTTTATTTAGATGAGCTCATAGCTCTTAAAAAAACCTACAAAATTCTTTTTTGAAGTACTTGATTGCTTGAAAACTGAGCGCTTGATTGCTTGAAAAACCAAAAGCACATTTTTGTAGAAATTAGAATATGTATTAGTACATTGATGAGTACACATAGTGGTAAATACCAATCAACTTTCGACAATCAATAATTCCGTTTGTATTGGGTCAGAATGCATCATAAATACACGATTTTCTTTGCTTTTTATAAGTTATAATTTTGCTCTCTACAGGTTTTTCGAAAGAATGCATATTTTTCCAGTTATTCGCGAAAAATAACCTGAAAACGTGATTTTTTGGCTGAAAACCTACAATTTCAGTCGCGAATAAGTCAGAAAGTATTGACTTTCAGAAAAAACTTCATAGAACAAAAGTTCCTTAGAATTAGTCAATTCATCGATTTCCGTACTTATTTTTAATGGAAAATGTTTCACCCCCAGAGAAAAAGCAACCCCCGGCATAGGGTAGACTTTGAATTAGATGGTAAGTAGAACCTTAATCCAAATTTTCATACAAATCGGTGCTGTATGGGATAAATACACAGTTTATACTTTTTTTACCGTCATTGACTGGACTAACAGTGATTGTTTCGTTTTGGTGGTAGTGGTAGAACAGCTATAGCTTCCACCTTTTGTGGTATTCTTTTTGTAATTTTACTTAGGTGCAATAAAGATTATTATATATATATATATATATATATATATATATATATATATATATATACATATACACACACATATATATATATATATATATATATATATATATATATATATATATATATATATATGTGACATGAATATAGATACAGCCTTAAACACAAATAACACAAAAAAGTATTTATATATAATTTACTTGAATGCATTTAAATTACAAAATAAGAATATAGTAACAAAAAGAGGTAATAAATAGATAGGTTCCTTCATCACTCACGATATAACACAATAAAAAAACAAAGCTGAAATCATTGCCAAAGATACGGCAATTTCAGATCATAAATTATTAAATATAAAAATCAAAGTACAATCTAATAGACAGGGAACAAAAAGGATCAAAACAATACAACATATCGACTACAAAAATATAAAACAAATTCTCATTACAAAAAAAAACAACATTTGCAGTTTGGACCAACTTATGCAAGAAATGAAAGAAGCAAAACAAATCTCTACTAAACAAACAACAAGGATCAAAAAAAAAGATAACTTATGAAACAACAATAGTATAAAAAACAAAATCAACAAAAGAGACAAAATATACAAACAAAAATGAAAATAAGGAAAACAGAAACTATAAAAATACAATTTAATAAATTAAAAAATGAAGTAAACTGTTCTATAAGAGACAGTAAGAAAAATTACATAAATAATAAAATATTAAAAGCAGGAAATAACACCAAAAAAATTTGGAACCTAATAAATACTTTAGTAAAAAACAAAACCAAAAAGGATAAAACAATTATCGAAAAAATAAAAATTAATGGCAGAGTGATCAGCCAGAACAACGAAATCACAAATCAAATGAATAAATACTTTGTAAATGCGGCAAAAGAAATACAGAAAAAACTTCCAAATCCTAGTCAGAATTTTGAAGAGATTAGCAGTGATAAATCAATATACCTAAAACCATGTAGTATGAAGGAACTAAAAACTCAGTATGTGAAGATAACATAAGCAGTATTGACTTAAAGTCAGTTTTTCCTGTCATAGAAACTCTGTTACTGGACCTGATTAATAAGACTCTGAAGAATGGTGAGTTTCCCGTGGCATGTAAGGTAGTGAAAGTAATACCTACTTTCAAAAAAGGTGAAAAAAGTGAACCGTCGAACTATAGACCCATTTCTATAAATTCGGTGTTTTCAAAAATAATCGAAAAAATTATACAAAATCGAATAATAAACTTTCTTACTATGGGAAAACATCAATATGGCTTCCAGAAAAGCAGCTCCACATCTGGAGCAGTTATCGACTTGATTGAATACATAATGGAAAAGATGGACAAAAGTGAATTTGTAGCAGCAGTGTTCGTTGACCTACAAAAGGCGTTTGACACAGTAGATCACCAACAACTACTAAGGAAGCTTGCAACAATTGGCATAAATGGACCCACTTTCAACTTAATTGAATCATTTCTATCGGGCCGCCCCAGTACGTAAAGTGTAAATGGATGTAACAGTGACAAACAAAAACTAGAAAATAGGAGTGCCACAAGGTACTGTGTTGGGACCATTACTTTATTTAATATATGTAGAAAGTATCCCTAAGTTGAACATAGCTTGTAAATATTTTATGTTTTGCCAGATGATTCGGTTTTTCTATTTAGTTCCAAAATGAAAGAAGAATTAGAAAAATAAACATAAAAAATTATATGAAGGTGATTTTTGATTGGTACTGCTACAATAAATTAAGTATAAACATTGAAAAAAACAACTGTACATAGCGATTTCAAAACAAAAACAAGAAAACTGGGGAATTAAAAATAACAATAAACAATACTAAGTAAAACCAAGTGAAAACTCATAAGTATTTGGGCCTATTAATAGATAATAAACTAAGTTGGACACCACAAGTAGACTTTGTAATAAAGAGAATAAGGGGGTTAGTAGGAGCAGCCAGGCACTTCAAGATATTATAACTAATTATAAATGTGCCAATAATGTTTTATAATGCTCACATACACTCAGTATTATCGTACCTATTCGAATATGGTCAAATACTTCAAATTATAGCATCTGAATAGATTACAAAAAACCTACAGAATGAAGCTGTAAAAACCATCTTTGGATTGGACTATAAGCAAGTTGCTGAAAAGAAAATGAGCAAGCTAAGAATACTTAATATAAATCAACTCAAAAAAACAGACATTATGCAAACTCATATATGTCATTCAGAAATCGAAAAAAAAACACAACAACAACTGAAAATTAATGCTAACTAAACATACTTACTTCTACTCGATCAGCGCAACATATATCCCAAAAAAAAGCAAAAAACAAGCTTAGCGACAAGATCACCTATATTTGTGGGGACCAAAAATATTTAATAAACTACCAATAACAATAAAAAACCAGATAGACTTAAAAAAATTTTCAAACAAGATGAAAGATCACTTATTGAATTGAAAAAAAAAAAAGTTAATATTCAGAAGTTAGCATTTAATTTAAATATAAGATTTACTCAATGAAATTTATATTTAAGATGGTATATTATAATTCATTAAGTTTATTATTGTAAACCATAATTATAATAGATTCCTCTACGATAACAGTTATGACTGATTTGTAGTTGTATTATATAATAACTAAATAAAATAAATATATTTATATATATATTATATATATATATATATATATATATATATATATATATATATATATATATATATATATTTCATGCGCTGATTTTTGTCAGCGTGTGCCCATCCTACGGCAGAGTAGTGATCTGTAACCAGTAGGTATTCATAGTATTGAACCTATTAGTTGTGGAAATTATTTACCTACTCATTGCTGTTTCTATGATCCTGCAATTGCTAGGCAGTAGGAGTACTGGAGTAGGCTCTTGAAAAATTGAGCTGAGTGATTCATATGAATGTGTTTATTTTATGATCTATGAAGTACACCAATGAATTCGTACGTGAACTGTTTTAACCTTGTTTTTGTTTTTTTCTATTATTATTTCTTCGTGTCTTGTTCGATTTTTCATTTTATTTTTTTTGTAACACTAGAATGTTCAATCCCGTTATTTTTTAATTCTGTTATTATAACCGACAGCTTTTGAGAAATCTGATTTTGAAATTTCTTATAGCGATTATTCCTCCGTGGTGCAATTTATTTACATAGCCTTCGACTTCCCGTCAACATTGCTATGATTGTGCAGAAAATTATTTCAATCGATCAAGCTGTTTAGGAGGAGCAGGGAAACAACCATAGAAGTCTTAATATATATCAAGTATAATAAGTATATATCTATGGTAACAACTAAAATTCGCGAGTCTAGTATTAGGAGCTCTCCCTCGACTCATTCTTCGCCTCACTCAGCTCATCTAGTAATTTTCTATTCATCCCCGTAATATGTTTTGAATTGTTCAGATGATAGAAGGACGGTTGAAGAAGACTATTTAAGGCAGCATTGAGTTAGTTCCTGTATAAATAAAAAGAGTTATTCAGAAAGTCGTATAAATGTAGAGAGTTAGCTATATCATTATTTTATAAAAGAAGTTATTTTCTGATTTCGTTGGAATGACCTTAATATTAATTTATTTTTCACTTGTATATAATATGTTTATTTCACCTTGGATACGGTTGCTATAAACACACTCATTATGCCCTAGGCCATTATGCCCGCATTTGCGGGCATAATGGATTCAAAACGCCCGCTTATTGTACTAGGAGAAATGAAGCAAATTTCATTGATTAAATACTTCATAATCCTTGTCGTATACGACTCTGGATTTCTCCGGCAATGAATTATTCGCAGCTTTGGCTGCATTTTCTATGATATTCTTGGGTAAATTCATTTTCATTTCCATTATTTCTATAAGACTACACAGAGAAAGCAGCATGACATTCACTGAATATGATGACAAAAATATTCAGAAACGTCAAAATATCAACAAATGACATGCCTACTATGAGAAGGAACATAGATAGGAGCAATGAAACGATTTTAAAATCGTTTTTTCATCATAATATAATAATTTTTTCGTGAAAAATAAAATCTTGTATGCACCGCGTGCGTTACTAGATCCTTATGCCCATCGGGCAACATTCATCCCTCGGGCCAGAGGCCCTCGGGCCGAATGTTTCCCTCAGGGCATAAGGATCTATATAACGTACTTGGTACATAAATAACTATTTCGACGTATATTTACATCAAATATTATATTAAAATAAGAAGTTTATCATTTTGAATATTTATTCTTCATAACAATTTTGTTTATTTGATATTCTCTGCCTCTTCGACAGTTTCCGGAAGTTTAATACCCTTTGATTCAGGTAAAAGAAGGGACAGTAACCCAGCTGCTAAGGACATGACTCCAAACATAATCATAGGAAGGGGTTCCCAAAAACGACCCTGAAAAGATAACAAAATTATGTGGATTATTCAAAAAATACATAAAGACCTAAAAATGTTCACCCCGAAATATTTTTGTTTTAGAAGAAAAAATATACTTTTGTATTGTACCAAACGTGTCCTCAAAACATTAGTCAAAATGATAACAGAAATATGTTTGATACTATAGTAGTCAGAAAAAGTATATTGCTCATAAAGAAACAAGATGGCTCTATTTTCTAGAGTATACTCGTTAGTTTATGTTGTAGGTAATTTCAAATTTTGATTGACCGCGGAACCGTGAGCCTAAAAGGGCAGGGAGGGAAGTTAGGAGGGTATGAAGTGATTCCCACCATAATATGAATACCGCAATGACGTTTTAACCTTCACCTCGTCTGATTTTTGTTGTGTTTAATAATTTATTTCTAACTGTTGCTTATATTAGAGTAATTATTCGTTTTGAATATTAATGTTTTAAAGTCGAACATCACACAATACATAATTTTGTAAGTTCACTTAATAATAAAATATTTTTTTAAATTTTACCTTCGTTTAATTTTTACTACGTACTTCTGAGTTGAATGAATTATTAAAAATCGCAACTTAGTTGCAATTAAAAAACGGCCAGAGAGCGCTCTTGCTCTTATAAAATCGATCGCCGACAATTTCAACCCCCCAATAAATTTAGTTCTGGCTACGCCCTAGATATATTTTGAAAGTTAAAATGAACAGTTACAGTAACATATTTTAGTTTTCAGTTTCTAACTCAAAGATTGACAAAAAAACATATATTGCATATCCCAGAGCAAAAAAAATGACATTATTACCAGAAGGGAAACTTGTGGGCTTGAAACGGATCCAAGTCTTCCTAGTGTTGAACATAAACCCATAACTGTATGTCTTAATGATGTTGGAAATATTTCACTGGTTATAACATAAATGACATAAAATGCTGCAGTAGCTCCAAATTTACCCATACAATAAGTTGGTAGATACAACCACTTGGTAGCTGCAATATTAAGAAAGGACACGCAGTAAATAATTAAATATACCATAAAATGAAATGAAGAAGACTAAATGCAATAAAGTTATACTTTACTTTATTAATACAGAGATCATAAAAAAAAATCAGTTGGAATGAAAGTAGAAATCATTCAGTTGAAGTCGTAAATCATGACAGGTCTATTGTTAAACATGACAGGTGGGCGGCACCCAGAGCCATTAAAAATGATTGATGATGACAGCTCAAGGTCATAAATCATGGCCGGTCTTTTGTTTGGGGTGCAGGTGTGCAGCCAGGTGTTTCTTTTGTTAGGGCCGGTCTATTGTTCCTATTGTTCGAGCCGGTCTATTGTTCCTATTGTGCGATGCAGTCTTTTGTTAGACCAGGTGTTCGGGACCGTATTAACTAATGATTGATGGTCGTGAGAATTTTCAAATTTAGACCAAAATTCGTAAGA
>JARQZK010001151.1:0-16511 GCA_030704885.1 Cynegetis impunctata
GGATTTCAATCATTTCCATAATTTCACGTTTTTTGGTATTTCGTTGGCTTCTAAGAATTCTTGTTTCCTCGTAATTAAATTGATGTTGGTATTCGATGATATGGTTAGTTAACGCCGTTTTATTCCTTCTATCATATTTGTGGCTGTTGAGTCGGGACTTCAAATATTGGCTAGTTTGACCTATATAAACTTTATCGCAATTAGAGCAAGGTATTTCGTAGACTACATGGCTTCTCTTTTCCTTTGGTATTTTTGTCTTAAGTTGACTGAATAGTTTCTTACTTAGATTGTGTCCTCTGTGACAAACTGTAATATCATATCTCTTCAAGGTATTATAGAAACTTTCTGACAATCTCGGTACATATGGAAGGGAAAAATTTCGTCAGCACTAGACGAACTGCCCCAAAAGATAATTCCATATGCTAGTACAGATTGGAAACTGGCGAAGCAGAGAGTTCTCATAACTGCAGCTTCCACCGTGCTTCTGATCATGATAAACATATAAGCAGCAGAGTTCAAAGTCTTTCTCAACTTAGCCGCATGATGATCCCACCGTAGATGTTTGTCCAGAGTAACACCCAAGAAATTAACTCTCTCCAAGGTGACAGTACTGCTACCAAGAGAGGCAGGGTAGCCTTCCACAGACTTTCCGCCGCGAAAGAAGATACCTTGAGTCCCGCTATGATTCAGAATTAGACCATTTTTCCTCATGGTGACTATATCGGGAAATGTATAGTAATCAAATCATGAAAAACATACTTGTTGACCATGGTCAATTTCATACATTACATAAAGTGAACTAGGAAAATTCTTTAATAATTTAAAAATTATCAAAAAACTTTCCAAGGAAGCTGGTTATACGTATTCCACAAAGCAATTATATATATGGATTGCGAATGCAGATTTTGCTTTGTGGAATACGTACCTATAACCAGCTTCCTTGGAAATTTTTTTGATAATTTTAAATTATCAAAGAATTTTCCTTGTTCACTTTATGTATAAGTATAGTATTTGAGATATAATCAAAAATTTGAGTGAAATTCATAATTTTTACTGATTTTTTTATTTCTAGGTGGCGCTACGTCAATATTTTCCGAATGTATTATATAAATTGAAAGACTACACATTAAGAGCCCTTTCAGACTAGGATACTGTATCCGAGATACTGTATGCGAGATACAGAATTTAGGCCAGATACAGTCAAGATACTTTTGTTAGAATATAGTTTTGTAAATAAATTTTATCAGTACAATATCAGTGCTGTACGGCACTTTTTATGAAATGGACATTGAAGAGTGCGCTATGCTGTGGTATATTATATTTCTGGGCCCTAACTACAGTGTACCATGTATAATTTATTTCCGTAACTTACAATTTACTTGATAGTTTGCGAACAGTTACTAGATAGTAGTGCACTGATTAATACAAATTAAACATCAATTCGCTTATCTAAAGGGTTTTCACTGCAATCCGTAAAAACTTAAAAGCAATATAAATTAACGAATAAACTCATTATTCATCGCTAATAAACAATATGATTGAAATATTTCATTTAATTTTTGTTATCCATCTTGAGATCATTATTGTAAAAATCAATAAGCTTTCGACAAATAATCGTCTTGTTTCGAGAATTTTTAATAATATAATAATTTGATTTATTTAGCTAATGAATTTATGCATTCCTTTTTGAATGCACTGTATAATTACTTTTATAAATATACCTACCATATTCATTTTGTTGAACAATTGTCATTTCTTCAAAATTTTAACACATCTGTTTGGTAATTTCCACCCAACATTTTTGTTTTATATTTCTGTCGAAATGATTTTCATTACTCGTATCCCATATACAAGAATTCGGTTCTACCAAACTTATAAATTTCTCGTTATCAAAAACTTTATTCTTCATGGTACAATCGAAAAACCGTTCTATTCCACTTCACTTCTACTAATAAATAATAAAAATATTGTACACCTATGCTATTGTGCTTTTTGAATCGCAAAAGTATGCAAGTCTGAACAGGTCCATAAGCCACAATGATAATTCGGTATCCCGGATTCGGATACTGTCGCCGGCGGCTGAATGAGCGAGATTCAGAAATTTAGTATCGCGATACGGAATGCTGTGCTGAATGCAGTGTGAAAACGTACATATAAACGCATGTATTTTCTGTATATGGGATACGCGTATCTCGGATACAGTATCCAAGTCTGAAAGGGCTCTTAATGTGTAGTCTTTCAATTTATATAATACATTCGGAAAATATTGACGTGGTGCCACCTATAGAAATAAAAAAATTAGTAAAAATTATGAATTTCACTCAAATTTTTGATTATATCTCAAATACTATACATTTCATAAAGTGAAGAAGTAAAATTCTTTGATAATTTAAAATTATCAAAAATATTTCCAAGGAAGCTGGTTATACGTATTCCACAAAGCAAAATCTGCATTCACAATCCATATTTTTGCTTTGTGGAATACGTATAACCAGCTCCCTTGAAAAGTTGTTTGATAATTTTTAAATGATCAAAGAATTTTCCTAGTTCACTTTATGTAATGTATGAAATTGACCATGGTCAGCAAGTATGTTTTTCATGATTTGATTACTATTTGTTTGATTATTTGAACACTAGAATTGAGACTTCTTAATTATTGTTGATTTGATATTTGAATTTTTAGTTTTTATTTTTATTGAGTTGTAATTTTGGGATTTTTTTTTCCCAATCTATTATTATTTGTAAGTATGCATATTTATTGTTGTTGTTATCTTTTGTAGGTATGCATATTTATTACTGTTAAATTATCATTGTTATCATTGTTAAATGAAAATTGACTTGTCCAATACAGTGTAAATTGTCTTTCTGGATGAATAAAAATTATTATTATTATCATTATTATTATTATTATTATTATACATTTCCCGATATAGTCACCATGAGGAAAAATGATCTGCGATAGACCTATCAGGCATTACGACATGCACAAGCGCCGAAGGGTTTTATCATTCATAGTGCTACGCAGTAGGGTGTCCAGATTTTCATTTTTTGTTTGAAGTAATGTTTCTAATTCACTTCATATGTATCATTTTGACTCGAAGTAAACTAAACTTGATATGAATTCAAATTAAGAAAGAAGAACGCGTTTTTTAAAACGTAATTTCCACTATATTCATATGACATGACAATTGTTTCGATAACACCGTGTCTTCATCAAAACAAGTTACAAATTGATTCTTAATAGTTATTTAATAAACTAGTTTATTAATGACAGCGATTAATGGTTGAGATATTTTAATTTTAATTAATAGTTCGAGACCATTAATCGCTACATTAATAAACGAGTTTATTACAAGATTTTTCCGTCGACCTCATCATGAATTGAGTATAAATTCTTGATTGAAATAAATTTTTGAATGGAGTGTGAAAACGTACTTATAAACGCATGTATTTTCTGTATCTGGGATACGCGTATCTCGGATACAGTATCCAAGTCTCAAAGGGCTCTTAATGCTATCATTTTATTTCATCATTGTAAAAATCGGTTTAGGTTTAAGATTTATAGATAGCACCACATGTCTATGGACAAAAAAAATCTAAAAAACGCTATAATTTTTTTATTCTTCTTGGTGAAAAATTTTTGAAAACACTTTTCTTATGAAATCATATGTGCTTTATCGATATCCGTTGGAATCGGACCAGCTACTAACTTTTTGTCGTGATACTATAACCCCTTAGCTTCGCCTCGGGGTAATAAAAATAAGCATTTACTTACACTGAATTAAAACATAAATTTTGAAAATATCACATTATTTTAATCTGAGTCAGGCACCGCGCATTCAATTTTTAACGAAGAAAAACACCTTTCCTCTGGAGTGCAACGTTTCTTCGACCGTATCATTCCCAAATCTCTACTAAAAGTACACTTAAAGTACGATCTCTTAATTGAATATTCTCATTGGGTACCTCAGTTATCTTTTATTATTTCATTAAACTCAACCATCCCCAGCATGAAACCTTACTTTCACATTTCCATAAAAGTTTAATGCCTAAAAAGCAGATATTTTTCCACTTTTATTCCTAGTAATAAACTGTCGGTACGTATGTCAAGTAATGGGACATAAATCAAGTTTTTTTATGCCTGATAAAATATGGCACAGATCCTTCTTTCATTTTAAGAGAGTGCCCCCTGGGTGACAATTTTTTTTCAAGATTTTCGTCATATCTTGATGAGATTGAGGATATTGCGCTGGTTTTGTGAAAGGAATTTTATTGATGTCGCTAGTAATAACCTTGTTTTTCATGTTTTGAGGACAATGGGAGTTCGACTGTATTAATTTTCTTAATGGTCAGATTGGAACAATATATTTCCGGTTAAAAATAGTTTTTGTGGGGTAAAAACTAATACGTGAGAAGTTTTGAATGCAAATTAATTAAGAGTTTTTTGTATGGATAAGAGCTTATCGATATTTACTAATCGTTCATTATCTCACTCGTTCTTAATAGCAGGAGGATCTGCAACTTTTCAATACCTTCAATTTTTTGTAAGTATACGAATTTCATATTAATAGAATATTGGACTAATTCAACTTGTATAATTTTGATTATATAATCTTATAGATTTTTGAATAATAACAAAATTCCTATAGTTGAGTTTCTTTGAGTGTGATCATTAAAAACTAGTTTGTTTATTTATTTTTGAATCTTTATGTAATACCGAATGCAAGGCAGTGTTAGGACATGACATGAAACTTGTCCGGACAATAATTTGGGCCCCAAATTAGAGAGTGAAAAAAATTAAGTACAAGAAAAAAACAGTTTTCTCTTATGATTTTATATTTATTATTATATGTACCTATATATATATATATATATATATATATATATATATATATATATATATATATATATATATATATATATATATATATATATATACTATATATATATATATATATATATACCTATATATATATATATATATATATATATATATATATATATATATATAAATATATATACTAGCTGACCCAGCCAACGTTGTTCTGGGTCAGCTATAAAAATATAAATTATTTTTATCTATCTATGCATCTATCTGCCGATGTATCTATATCTATCTATCTAGATAGTTATCTGTCTTCCTATCTATATATCCATCTATCTAGATAGTTATCTATCTACATATCTATCAATCTATCTGACCCGGCAAACGTTGTTCTGCCATATATATTATTTTTATCTATCTTTCTATCTATTCATCTATCTGCCGATGTATCTCTTTCTATCTAACTATCTATCTATCTATCTAGATAATTATCTATTGTTGATCCCTATTGTGGATCTGTGGATAAAATTTGAAAAAAAGTCATGGGAAAATAAAAATGAGAGTCTTGCCAAAAAAATTTAAGTTTCTAATCAACAAATGAAAAAAGCGGTTGATCGTTGAGGGGTGAAAGTTAACAATTGTATGTATTTTTGAATGCTGTATCATAAAAAAAAATAAACAGAAAATTTTGTCTGAAAAACAAAAAATAAAAATTGAGTGGTGGACCACCCTCTACATTTAGGGGGATGTGTTAGCCGATTTTCAGACCTACCCGATATGCACACAAAATTTGATGAGAATCGGTCGAGCCATGTCGGAGGAGTTTAACTTCTAACACCGTGACACGAGAATTATATATATATATATATATATATATATATATATATATATATATATATATATATATATATATATATATATATATATATATAATTGCAGGCTTTACAATGACAATGGAGAGTGGTTTCCACAATATTAGTTAGTAGTAAATATATAACCTTACGCCATTGATTTTATATCATATTTAAGTCAGGTTAATAATACATTTAGTAACTGAGACTTAGTTTTATTCAAATAGTAAAAAAAATTGGGGGTTATTCAAAATTTGCCCTTGAAATGATACCGTTCTAAAAAAATCGCTGTAAACGATTAAACTATTATTTTACTAATGATACAAATACAAAACTAATATTCCATATTCTTTTGCAAATAATAGGGGCAATTGATACCTACTCATCAGAAGAGATCAAATATTTCAGTTTCAATGCAAAATGTTATCGAAAAATATTTGTAAATTCGATAGTCATATTTTTGAATGTTAACAGATCAGAAAATATTGAAAAATTAAATTTACTATGTTAATTATCATAAATTATAATTGGTGGTTTCTATTTGTGCAGAGGGTTGCTTTGAAATATTGGTCATTCAGATGTACATCATTATTTCATCATATTGTAAATGTTTTCACTAATTACAATTCATAAAAATTTGTATTAACTGTCATGTGTTATTACCAAAGGTTTTCATAATGTATAACAAGTGAATAATAATAATAATAATAATAATAATAATAATAATAAAGGACTTTATTAAGCAGAAATAGAAAAATTAACATTACGTTGTTACCCAATACTCTAGGCGAGTTTCAGTTCAGCCAGAAAAATCTACATCCAATGTATCAATTCTCCGGCTGTCTGTTCAGCTAACCTAGGAAGTTTCACTTACTATCTAAACCTAAACTAAACTAAACTATACTATTATCAAACAAGTTGAATCGGAAATAATATAAAAAACCTAATATACAAAAATGAAGAATGACTAAAGTACAAAACAACGTGAATATTGCGGCGTTGAAAAGAAAAAACTATATGTAAAAAAAACAATGAAAAAAAATGATGCTCTACACATGGGGCTAGACTAGGTTCCACTCAGCGTATCGAATAGATGTCTTCTAAGTCTCCCAGTAGACCAGTTTAAACAGGACGCGTATTTATTGATGGAGCTTGCTATACTGAATGAAAATGATCGCTCGAAAAACTTTGACGTGTGCTTAGGGATAACAAGTATATTTTTTCGTCTTAAATTCAGATTATGGACATCCGTTCTGAAAGTTATTTTATTATAAAGATATGGTGGAGTCTTTAATCTTATAATTTTGTGGTATAAACAAACTGAATGAATGTACCTTCTCCGTTGCATACAGAGCCAGCCCGTCTCCCCAATTTTGTGACTGATTCTCTGATACTTCCTCACCCCATGTATCAGCCGAAGGCAAGAATTTTGCATTCTCTGAATCCTTTCACTATCTGCAACTGTTAAACAAGAATTGTAAAGACTATCGCAATAATTGAAGTGTGCCAAGACTAAGGAATCACACAGGAGTATTTTTAAAGGTCCTGTGAAACAATGCCTGTTTTGATATATAACCTTTAAATTTATGAAAGCTCTCTGAAGACATTTATTAATATGAGTCGTGAATATTAAGTCTTCATCTATATACAAGCCTAGATTCTTTATTACATGTTTGAATTCTATGATATTATCTTCAAGCTTAATTTGATGTGAAAAGCTGGTTTTGAAAACTTCCCTACCTGTTCTGCTTCCAAAAATAATCCCCACCGTCTTTCCGCTATTGAGCTTCAAACAATGTTTTTTAGAAAATTCGGCTATTTGAGATAGATCATAGTTTACCGCAGCTACTGCTTGCTGAGCTTCTTCCAGTCTGAATGAGATGTAAAGCTGTGTATCATCAGCAAAAAAGTGATGAGAACATGATAAAAAGGCCGAAGGAAATCTCAGAGTATACAAAGAAAACAACTTTGGACCCAGTACTGATCCCTGTGGAACTCCTCTATTCAAATTCAACAAAACAGAGGTCCGGTCTTTACAATTCATAGCCTGCATTCTGTTCTCAAGATAATTTGTCAGCATATCTGTGGCACTATTGGACAATCCGACATAGCTGAATATTGAACGCAGCAACCCATGATACAGAGTGTCAAACGCCTTAGAATAATCAAGCAACAGAAGAACCGTCACAAGGCCCCTCTCACCTGCTTTTATTATATCGTCTGTGATGCTCAATAGAGCTGTATTACAACTGTAATGTCTCCTGTAGCCCGACTGATGTTGTGGTAATATTTTGTTTCTCTCTAGGTGTTCCTGTAACTGTTGATCTAAAATTTTTTCTAAAATCTTGGAAAAAGCAGGCAAGATGCTAATAGGCCGAATGTCATTAAAGCTTGTTGGATTAACTACTTTTGCAAGAGGAATTACTTTGGCAACTTTCCATTCATCTGGAAAAATTGACTTTTTTATACAATAATTTATTAAATGTGTTAAGTATGGTAGTAAAAATGGTAGGCATAAATAAATGGTGGATATATTAATACCATCAACCCCTGTCGCCTTACTTTTTATACTTTGTATAACATTAAGTACCTCTATTTCCCCAACATAAACAAAATCAAACAGGTCACTGGTAAGTCTACTAATAGAATAAAAAACTGACTGTTCCGGATCAACCGGAATGTGAGGCACAGAATTCAGAAAATGATTATTAAGCCCGTCAACATCAGATAATTCTTCAGGAATTTCAATGTTAGCTCCTCTCCTACTGCCAATATTTAACATCTTCAAACCATGCCACAGCTCCTTAGGCTTACCTTGGGTGAATTTTTGTCCATAAAACGCCTTCTTCTTCCGTCTCACAGCCGCTGTTAATTAATTCCTGAGAGCCTTGTACCTCTCCCAGCTTCTCACATCCTTATTCACCCTGTAAGAGCTAAGGGCCCTGTCGCGATCTCTTTTTATAGCTCTAAGAGTATCAGTGAACCACGGCGAGTAACTCTTTGTTATCCTGAAAGTAACGTATGGAGCATGCCGATCTAATAGTAGACTAATATTCTCACACATAAACTGAACCTTCCTATTTACCTCAACAATATCATAAATATTATTCCAAGGTATCGTCTGCAGTTCGGAATAAAACAAAGTACTATCAAAGTTCTTAAAATTTCTAACTGTCTTAAAAATAATATCTTTTTTTGGTTTAGTTATCTGCAAAAAAGAAGTCACCAGCTCGTGGTCACTGACATCCACTGACTCAACATCGACACGCGAAACCAAGTCTCTGTTGGTTGTTAGCATGTAGTCAATCAGGGTTGCAGACTCCGTAGTAACTCTGGTAGGTTGATCGACCAGCTGGTGGAGCCCAAGGCCCTCAAAAAAAGTATACACGAACCTTGCGTCCGGTTCATCAACCTTAAACAGATTGACATTGAAATCTCCCATACAAAATAAGCTATCAACAGTGGGTAATATATCAGTATATGTAGATTCAAAGTTATTGAAAAAGTCCACGTAGCTGAAATCGGGTGGTCTGTATGCAACACCGAAGGCAAACCTCCTGCCCACAAAACTTATTTTGAGCCAAAGCTGCTCTATATTCTTACTAGTTTGTATAAAAGAAAATTGTATATGCCGTCTTACATAAAAACCTACACCGCCACCAAGTCCGCCCCTGTCTTGCCTAATGAAATTATAGCCGTTGATATTAACTTGATCATTATTGTTATCTTTCTTCAACCATGTCTCACTTACAGCAATTATGTCAAAATTCCTCGATAAGACAACATTTTTGAAATTTGTAAAGTGAGAAATCAATCGACCCACATTAATGTGCGCAAAGCTAATTAAGTTATTAGAGCTCATACCTATTAGAAAATTAATAGCATATCATAGAACAAAAAAAAAAAAATGAGAGATGATGTGCAAAACCTCAACGCAAAATTTGAAAAACTCACAACTTAAAACCCAAATAAAAATTAAATGAAATGAATAACAAGATATGCGTGTACGTAAATGATGTAGGTGAGTTATTAATCACAATGGGTTACTATCAATGTTCCCCGCCGCAACACTCAGTAAAACAATCAAATAATAAAGGTAATTACCTGACTACACAAAAAAAAGGAAGAGAAGAAAATAAGTATAAATGATATAACTCCAAAGTCGAATATACAATCATAAATTAATAAGATGCTTCAAATCTCAAATTAAAATTGAGTATTCATGGTTTCAAATATGAAACATTGAAATTATATTATGAAATAAATTTTTTGCCGTCAAAAATCAGATTGAGAGATTTCATTCAACAGCAATGGAGAAATCATTGTTTATAGAAGGCTTAAGGTTATACAATAGCTTACCATTGAATATCAAACCTTCTCCTACTGTATAACACTTCAAGTCAAGGTTAAGAAAAATTTATTCTTTGTTTTGGTTGATATTTGTACTCGTCTTTTTTCGAAAATTTATAATGTAATTTGAATCTATTTGTTATGCAATAGCTGTTTCTGCTAAATAAAGTTGTATTATTATTACTTAGACTAACTAACTGACCCCTTCATAAGACATGGTAACTTGTTTTTAAATTTTTGAAATATCGATTACCTTCACTGTTCATTATAAATTAACTCATATTATAAATGAATTAATGATTCATAAATTATAATTATGATCAACTTTCGTTTATATCAAATGTAATATTGTTTTGTTAGTTATGATTTTTGATGAGGTATAATAAAGGTGAAGAAACAATTCAAAATTGACTTCTAATTGCAAAATAATTTTACTTTTCTCTTGAGGTTTCTCTAATCTCGAAACATGATGAGTTATATATAAATAAAGGAATGTCTTATCAATTGATATTGCAATTTACATGAAGTAAAACATGATTGATATGGGAATCGATTCATTCATTCATTGCATTTAATATATTTATTGGAATGATTGTAACGAGAACTCCATCTATCATCTAATTTATTATTAACAAAATAATTTCTACTCTGGTTGCTATATTGGTTTTCGTCCTTAAAACGAATTTCATTTTATGTTTGCTTTATAATCAGCAACGTTCCAGATTTCCTATTTCAGACGGGATATCTAGCTTTTATGTAGAAATATTTCTCCAGCGAAAATAATTTAGTTTTCGTGTATATTAAAATATGATACGAGAATTAAGTGACAGGATACATTGTATCTTTTGATGCCCCATATTATATTCTTTCGCATATATCCATGCAAACTTTAAGTTTCGTCCTTTAACATCCTCATCACTTATTATCTATATAATTTCCTTATATTGCATGTGATTCATTATATGCATCTTTATTATTTATACCTAATTTTATCTAATACTGCAATGTAAAAAGAAATAATTTTTTCTGTACTGATGAATATGTAAATTTAAACACACCTAGTATTAAATTTTCTCTAGAAACTGAAATGAGTAATTCTATTAATTACTTAGATTCAACTATTACCAGAAAAAGCAACAAACACGATTTTCAATTTTTCATAAATCATCTCATACAGATATTACAATTCATAACACATCACTACACCATTTTTCACATAAATTAGCGGCTTATCATAGTATGATTCATAGGCTTTTCAAAATTCCGTTGTCCGAAGCTAATTTTCGGAAGGAATTGCATATGATTAAACAAATGGCAGTAAATAATGGTTATACACCTAATAGTATAATTGACAGCCTCATTCAGAGGAAAAAATACAAAATGGTAATTTCAGAAGTTTACCCACATATATCCGAGAAAAGTAGAGTATATAACAGTTTAACATACTTTGGCAAACATTCCGAAAACCTGAAATTGTTTTTTCATAAACAAAATTTCAAAATTTCATATAAAACCAATAATAGCATTAGAAAATTGATTAAAAACAACAAATCAAAAATTCGTAGAGATGAACGTACTGGTGTGTTTATAGACTCGACTGTAACGACTGTGAAAAATTCTATTTAGGACTTACAATTAGAAAATTCAAAACTCGAATACACGAACACCAACGTTGCTATATTAAGCAGAAAACTGACTCTAATTATGCGTGCCATCTTATTCAAGAAAACCATAACTTTAATCACAATTATAATATATTACAATTAGAAAATAGGCTCCATAAAACCAACTGTTGGGAATCCCTGTATATCAATAATTATAAAAACTCCGGAAACTTAGTTAACGACCAGATTGAAGTAAACTCTTCTCCACTCCTTAATCTGTTCAATGTACCTACTAATAGCTCTGAATGAATTGCTTATTGTTATTTAGTTTCTCTAGGAACCCCTCTGTTATATTCAATTTTCGTATAAATAGATTATTTAATAACTGAGATTTCGAATTCTCGCACATCACTTGGTGAAACATCATAAAGATTAAAGTATAAACTTTAAAATAAAAACACTTGGCTTATGTTTCACAATATAAAAAATATTTAGATACTGTATTTAGCAGTAACGAAAAGTCGACATGTTTCGAGTTATGAACTCATTATCAAGACTGACTACAGGAGAGTATTGCATCGTAATTTATAAAACAGACAAAAGCAAAGGTGATACCTGAAAATCAATTTGTTCGTTTACAAGGGGTAATTGACTATTATGGGCGGAACTTATTTCGATAATTTCAAGAAGGTCTAGACGTTTACCCTTGTTACCTGAATGTAACAATTTGGTTTTGTTGAAATCCAGGAAGTGATTGAATTTTATACAATGTTCAGAGAAGCCAGTGGTATTTTTGTTTTATAAAATTGACTTTTTATGTTCTTCAACACGAATATTTATATTCCTTCCTGTCTGTCCAATATAGAAAGCAGGACATTCGTCGCAAAATATTTTGTAAATACCACTGTTTTCTCCGATGTTAGATTTTTCTTTTTTATTGACCAAGAATGACTTCAAGTTTCTTCTATTTGTACAAATTGTTTTAACGTTATTTTTCGATAGTCTGTTACAAATTTTGCTACTCAAATTAGGCATATAATTTATTGGGAAGTATTTTTGTTCTTCATTAATAGTTGAATGCAACAGATACTTTATTCGTTTTTCCCAATGAGCTTGTCGATAAGATTTCATTGTAACCGTTATTGATGGCTAATAATTTAATTGTATTAACTTCAGTTTGAAAATTTGTTTCCGATGATGGAATCGTGAACAACCTATGTATGAACGAATGAAAAGCAGTGAGTTTTATTTTAATGTGTTGGTTGTGAATTAGAGTATCTGTGAAGGTTGGTTTTCTATAAATGTTGAAAGTAAGAGATTCAAATCCTTAGCAATCTGAACGTCTAAGAAATTCAAGGTACCGTTTTCGTTTTCTACTTCTTTTGTAAATTGAATCGAGTTGTAGAAAGTATTTATATATATAAGGAAATTATCTAACTGCCTATCTGTACCGGTCCAAATACAAAAAATATATCTACATAACGCCTCCATAATGAACGTTAGTAATTAAATTATTATCAGCATTGAAAATTTTTTCTTCTAAGTTATTCATGAAAATTTCACTCAACAAAGGCGATAACGGTGATCCATGGGCAATCCGTCTTTGTTTGTAATCTATATTATTAAATTTGAAATAACTCTGTTTCAAACATAAGTTCAAGGCAGACATTGTTTGTTTGACTGCCTGAGTTGTTTAGTTTGCGTTAATCTCTAAATATCGCTTAACAATATTTTTAACTTCTTGAGTTGGCGTGGAAGGAAATAAGTTGATAACGTCAAATGAAATTAATTTAGCATTTAAAGGAATTTTGATATTCTTAAGATGATTATCTAACTGAATAGAATTTTTAATGCTATACTCCGGATTGAATTGAATTAAGGTGGGTAATTTCTTATTCAAATACTGACATAATTTATACGCAGGAGCGTTAATATAAGATACTATTGGACGCATCGGGCAATCAATTTTATGTATTTTTGGTAAATTATATAAAACCGGGGTGCGTGGGTCCATGGAAGTTAAGAAAAAAGTGTTAATATCTGATATCTTAATATATAATATAAATATTTTTTATATTGTGAAACATAAGCCAAGTGTTTTTATTTTATACTAGATTATTTTGTAATACCGTAGTTTAGTACGAGCTGAAGTCAATGTTATGACGAAACGCGTTTACTCAATAGATTTTTATTCCAACCTGTGAAAACTTAGTTTTTTTATTTCTTTATAAAGTTTTTAATTATAGTTGTCTGCATATTTTTTTATAATTCTCTTTAGTTTGACCTCCGTTGAAAATAAATCTGGCAACGCTGATAATCAGTCACGTTTACAAAATAACCGAATGAAAAATAACCAGCGATCACAAAAGCTAAAATTAATGTAGACCACATACGAAGTTAGAGGATGTATCTATGGTTCCATGGCAGGCACTCAACCCACACTGAACGGAATCAAACCAGGGGCCCTCTTTGTGGAAACAGTGACATGCAGTGGGGCCCCTTTTCATAAAGACGTTTTCTAGTGTTTTCACAAGAAGTCCCCATCATTATTTGTTCAAGCTAGAATAGGAGATTCGGTGAACAAACAGAAGAGGCGAGTCTGAATGGGTGATTTACACGAGAAATGGCACTTAAGAATTGAATTGAGTACGATGAAGATAGAGGATGTCTAATGCAAATTTATACTTAATAAACACACTGTCCGGAACATTTTGAAAACACTTGGTATTCTGAGTAACGTAGGATTAAAATTATTCGGAGGCACTTGTATATATTAACATATATCTTGTTTGTATGTTTACTATGGTTTTAGATTATATAGCTTTGATTAGCGAAAATATTTGTTTTACTTAGGTTTCCAATGTCCCATGTAATTTATATGATGCTCCGTTAGAGCTTCTATACAAAAAAGAGATATTTATTATTTTCTAGTTTCGAAATCAAAGTTTTGATGATCTATGTGAAACAAATTTTGAATCTGTTGTTTGAAGTACCTTATATTTTTTATTTTTTACTTGTATATTAGTTGTTGATTTTATCTTAGATACGGTTGCTATAAATACACTCATTATGCCTTAGGGCGTTATGAGCGGGCATTATGGATCATAACGCCCGCTCATTGTACGAGGACAACTGAAGCAACTTCCATTGATTAGATACTTCATAATCCTTGTCGTATACGACTCTGGATTTTTCCGGCAATGAATTATTCGCAGCTTTGGCTGCATTTTCTATGATATTCTTGGGTAAATTCATTTTCATTTCCCTTATTTCTATAAGACTACACAAAGAAAGTAGCAATGACATTCCCTAAATACGATGACAAAAATATTCACAAATGTCAAACTATCAACAATTGACATGCCAACTATGAGAATGAAAATGGAAAGTATAGGAGCAATGAACCGATAATAAAATAATTTTTTCGTGAAAAATGAAATCTTGTATGCACCACGTGCGTTACTAGAACCTAACGCCTGGAGGGTAACATTCGGCCCGAGGGCTTATGGCCCGAGGGATGAATGTTGCCCGATGGGCGATATCTATGTAACGCAATTCAATATAATATCAATATCCACAATACATATAAATTCGATGATGGAAAATGTTTTTTAGAATTGGTAATTGATGCAACTTTAGTTGAATTTCATGTAGTTCCAAAATTCTCATGCAACTCCCCGCCACTACACACCCAAAAGTTTGGAGATGCCATAATTTCGACTGAACATGACCAAATTTTAATAGTTTCATTCTGCCTCAAGACCAACCTCATATACTAAAGTTCAGCTCATTTGATCTGATGATTGTCAATGATGGCCAATGGAGATACCAATATGAACCGGAGAAAAATAAATTAAAATATATATAAACAAGGTGGTCCAGAATTATATACATTTATTTTAAGAGGTGATAGTTCGTCCAGAAATGAGGGCACTTCTTCATGTACACTTTTTCTCAAAAGCAAATGATAAGGGAGATGCAACTATTCAAAGGAGTAAATTGGAAACCCTATTTTTTCAATATCTTCCAAACGGTTTTGATTAAGAAAATCATATTATACAAGTGATTATAAGACATTTAAATAATTTATTTTATGTAATCGATGAAACCCCAACCCTTATGAATAAAGGGTATTTTTGAATTTTATAAGCGTGGATTACTATATTCATATTAAAATTTAAAAAATCTTTACAGATTGTTTTTTCGGACTATTCTACCCTAATTATTCAGAGAAGATGTAATATGAGAGTAAATCTCAATTCTTAAGGCTACTTGATCATCTATTGAAGAAATGTACAGTAAAATGTAGGCATACATTCTAGTTCAAATAACTCGAAAACGGTGATATTTACCAAAATGTTAAAGGAGTGCCTATTTTGCGTTGGAATAGTCAAAGGGAAACAATTATTCTTGAAGACATTTAAAAAAAATTAATTGAAAATACACAAAAGTGACATAATCACCCGCTCTTATCATTGAAAACGACAATGTATTTATAAGGGATGGGGAATATGGTGACATCAAACTTATTAAATCAATATCTTGTAATCACTCCTGCAATATGAACTTCCTAATTATAGTCGTTTAGAAGATATTCAAAAAATAGGGTTTTCAATTAACCCGTTTGGAGGGTTGTATATCCCTTATTATTCGCTGTTCAGAAAAAATGTACATGAATAAACTCCTTTGAAAGATATCCGAAGATAAAATAGAAACGCCGGCACATAATAAAAATTTTTTTGTAAATCTAAAACGAAAGTGCTTCAATATGCCGCAATTACAAAAATACCCCACAGCAGCAAGTTGTCATATATATACCCATAATAGCATTTGAAATTTTAGTGGTGCTCTACAAATACGCATATCAGTTTAAATATAGTA
>JARQZK010001152.1:0-16455 GCA_030704885.1 Cynegetis impunctata
CTTCCTCATGCCGACGTTCCAATGCGGAAGTTTCGACCGCAAGGTATCTCCACATAGCTTCGTAACGCGCTTCATTAAAATAGAAGAAATATGAGGGTGAATCTGTCCCAGTTCCAAGAAACATCGTTAAAATAAATTCGGTGTTTAATAAATGTGTCAGTCGGGTCTAAATATTTTTAAATTAGGTGATGGTTGTTCTAGGATATTTATGTTCCCAAAACTGACAAAGCGGATGGCGAAGAGGCATTTTAAACTTTAAATTCTCTGATAATGAGACTGAGGGTCACTAATAAGTCGGATTTTGTCGAAAGAGCGAACCTTTTTCCCTCGAACTCAGCCAATTAAAATGTAGATATATCTATAGAGATGTTTAATCTCTAAGCTGTTCTCAATACGACATGTACTAATTGAAAAAACTTGAATGATGGTGGACGTTAAATAACGAAGAAATATTTTTTGATCAAGTTTAACTTTGGGAGGTTATATTTTAATATGATATAAAGAACCTATTATGTTCTCTAAGCGTAAAGTCTAAACAGTTTTTTTATTGAATATTGAATTAATAATGTGATTACTTGGTAAACCATAGCAATATTACTAGAAATACACATATTTGATTTTAACGATTACTCTATGAATTTATGACACAGCGTGCCACCACGCACGGTGGCTCCATAAGATAGAATAATTGAATAAAAAATCATGGAGAATAAAGTATAAACTTTAAAATAAAACACACTTGACTGATGTTTCACTATAGGTATAGATTAGATACTGTATTTAGCAGTGAAGAATATTCGACATGTTTCGAGTTATGAACTCATTATCAAGACCGACTACAGGAGAGTATAACATCTTATTTTATAAAACAGACAAAAGCAAAGGTGATACCTGAAAATCAATTTGTTCGTTTACAAGGGGTAATTTACTATTACGGACCGAACTTATTTCGAGAATTTCAAGAAGTCAAGGCGCTTTCCTTTGTTACCTGAATGTAACAATTGGGTTTTGTTGAAATTTTATACAATGTTCAGAGAAGCCAGTGGTATTTTCATTTTGTAAAATTGACTTTTTATCTTCTTCAACACGAATGTTTATATTCCTTCCTGTTTGTCCAATATAGAAAGCAGTACATTCGTCGCAAAATATTTTGTAAACACCACTGTTTTCACTGATGTTTTATTTTAAAGTTTATACTTTATTCTTTTTGATGTTTCACCAAGTGATGTGCGAGAATTCAATCTCAGTTACTAAAGAATCTTGGTATCACAGTTTATGTAAATAATAAGAGAAAGGAGAACGATAAAAATAATGTAATGAGTAGGTAACTCTTACCAGAAAACTTGCACAAATTACATCAAATATTGAATATATTCTGTAAGGAGGAATGATGAACTCTATTAGTTCATTCAAGATATCAGAATTCTAAAACCTATTAATTTTTGGGGCTCCTCAAAAGATTAATTTGAAATTTCCACTCTTTCTATGTGAAATATGTATATATAATTTCCTAATTGTTTTCAACGTTCGAGTTATTTTATTTTTTGGAATTTATTGGAGTTTAATCCTCATGCAACGATTTTCATATTCAGCACGCGGAATGCAAATTTTATGAGGAGTAAAATCGAGCTTTAAAAAAAAGTAAAATGTTACGTTCCTTTGCGCAACGTACTATGCGCACCTTTCACTTCGAGATTATCAGTATACCTCCTCATATATTGGGCTATACCGGCAGTAGTTTATACATGTATAGCTATTTTGATCTAGTGATACTTATATTTGTGCACAATAAACAAAATATTAAGTGAGTGAAGTTTATGAAATATGAAAGATATAAAAAAAAAATTTGAATGATAATGAATAACGAAGCTAATAACAGCTACCTATAACCGTCAATTTTTGTTTTGATTTTAGGGTGTATTTTATTTATTTATCTGTAGTGACACTTATATTTGCGCACAATAAACAAAATTATTAAGTGTTTGAAGTTAATAAAATATTGAAAGATATGAAAAACGCCGACTGGTCCAAAGTCCAGTTGTTCCCGTTCCGTGCGTCGAAGCTGACACACACAATTATTTTTCGGCAGTTTCTATATGTTCAAGAAATGATATAGGTTTGTTTTAATAATATTTATATATTGGGCTGACGAATTATTGGTCGTACGGTAAGCCATTTTATATAATAATGTTCAAAAATTTATGTCAGTTTTTCAAGGTTACAGACTGAGTAACAATATTAAATATCTTGATGCCAACATCTTCAGTAAGCGAAAAAACTTGTTTTGTTGATGAATCAAAACTCGAAAGAATGAATAAATAAAAGGGTTCAATACAGTATGGCATTTAAATTTTTGGAAAGTTCATAAAATATATGATTCAGGAAAATTAATCACATCCAAAAAGTGGTGCCATAATGTAAGAAATTGATCAAATGTATAAAATTTTGAAATTATTTAATTACATTGTACGTATATCACCCATTCTACAGGTATGGCATTATAACAATTATGTTCTTAATCATAAAAACAACTACTAGACCAAATGTCAAGGTGAAAAAAATAGTTTCTAATTTTAAAAAACTACATGTTTGAGGGGGTATGGCGGGTATTTTGGACCGTCGGAATGGTATGACGTGGTGATTTTCATACAAGATTAATAAAAAATAATTGTTTAAGAAAAGCATTTTCAAAAAAGTATGGCGGGCCTAAACACCCACCGAAGAAGTATGGCATATAGCGAGCGTCGGAATTTTTGTTGTTAAAATACCGATAAATTGAAAAAATTTTACGAAAGAAATTGTTTGACACCTCCCGCTTTTAGAGCAATTTCAATTAAATATTCTGCAATTGCGTCCCGCGCAACACCGGTAAGAACATCATTTTCCTTCAGTTTATTACGTTTATGAACCCCGCTAAAAGCGCCATACTGTAAGAAATGACTTCACAAATCCTTCCAGTATCTCTCGGTCTATGTTTTATTTTGCGAAGCAGGAGAATGCAAATATTATATATGTTTCTGTGTTCATTTCGACTGTTTCCTTGCTTTCATTTTCTCAATTTTTTCTGTAGTTTGGAAGTAACATCCACCCAATTGATAAGTCATACAAATATTTAGATCATTAATTCGACACAAAAAATTTACTAATTTTACTTGGTTATTATTGGATTATAAGTAGTATTAGCTTAATCTGTCGAATGTTTCGAAATAAATTAATATCGTCGGAATGGTATGACATGGCATCATGACAAATACTGATAAATTGAAAGAATTTCGTGAAAGAAATTGTTTGACACCTCCGGATTTTCGAGCAATTTCAATTAATTATTCTGCATATTAAAAAAAAAAAAAAAAAAAAAAATTATTCTGCAATTGCGTCCCGCGCACTACCGCTAAGAACATCATTTTCCTTCAATTTATTACGTATATGAACCCCCCTAAAAGTGCCATACTGTAAGAAATGACTACCCAAATCCTTCCTGTATCTCTCGGTCTAACAATATTAAATATCTTGGCAACATCTTCAGTAAGCGAAAAAACTTGTTTTGTTGATGAATTAAAATTCTTCCTTCAAATAATTTTGTATTCAGATTGATCTGATGAAACCACATTGTGGTGAAATGCTTCGCTGTACATAGATTCAATTATAGTATCTAATTGTTAAATTCAAGCAAAGTTTTCTAAAAAAAAATTTAACTTTGTTTTTTTCTGGATACTAGCATGTTGCATAATATACACTGCGCCGCAAATTTAACGCATAGCTTAAATATTTCTTAAGTTTTAACTGTGAATATTTTCTCAGGCGGTGATCCGATTTGAACAAATTTATCACCAAATTGTAGTTCAGTTCTTTGAGAAAATGCAGTAGTTATAAAATGATCAAAAAAAGTGAATAAACTTATTGAACAGGGTGTTTGAATAGCGGCATATTTTATTCGTTCAAGTTTACATCCTTCTGCGGGCAATATCGGGTTACTCAGGCAGAAAAAAAATAGACGGTGTTATAATCGCATGTCTTCAGAGTAATTTGTTTTTTCAATCGTCTGTTTATCTTGAGCCACTCGAAAAATATTCATGTTTGTATAACCGCTCACACTTTTCAGACGAAACTTTTTAAAACTCTTTTGTTAACTTGTGAAGGAGACTGTGCAAACGAAATTTCATTAAAAAATGACAACTTTGTTTATTTATTTATTATGAATTGATTGGGCCGATACATGGTGTAAATTCATGAAGATATCAAAACAATGGTTTATAAAAACAATATACATATTTATTTATAAACACAAAGTAAAATAACGCATGACCCTCGTTTCCGTGAAACTTTATCATCGTCTGATGCTTAATGCTAATAAATAGGTTTCTCCGTTATATCGAATACAAGAAATAAATAAATGACAAATTGTGTAGAAAGGGTAAATAGAAAGATGGTTACAAATTAGTAAAGTAGGAAAAACCCATTTTTAAACTGGTAGTCAGGCAGTTCGGTGATTTTGAAAAGATTCGGAAAAGGCTTGTAGTGTGGAGAGACATACAAAACCAAATAAAAACAGTTCCTACTTTTAAAGAAATTTCTTATGCACTTCGCAAATTAACAAAAAAGTTTTAAAAATTTCGTTTGAAAAGTGTGAGCGGTTATATAAACATGAATATCTCTCGAGTGGCTCAAGATAAACAGACGATTGAAAAAACAAATTAGTCAGAAGACATGCGATTACAACACCGTTTTTTCTGCCTGAGCTACCCGATATTGCCCGCAGAAGGATGTAAACTTGGACGAAGAAAACAAAGAAAACATGTCGCTATTCAAACACCCTGTACAATAAGTTTATTCATTTGTTTTGATCATCTTAAAGCAATTGCATTTTCTTAAAGAACGGAGCTACAATTTGGTGAAAAATTTATTCGAATCGGATCACCGCCTGAGAAAATATTCACAGTCAAAACTTAGGAAATATTTAAGCTATGCGTTAAATTTGCGGCGCAGTGTATAATTGAAAATCTTGAAAGTTTTCACTTGAAGTTACTCAACGGACGAAGAATAACTCCAATTCGTTAAAAAACTATTTAAAAACAATTTCTGTTTATAATTCCCACACAGAATTTGATGAGCGATAAATTGAAATAATTAATGGTTCAATTTTAAAACGTTCAATAATTGGTATTGCTTCATTCTTAAATAGACTCTTCGAGTCATATCTATTTCTGGATATGAGTGAAGTGATCCATTTTCCCTAAACATTGAAGTGTTTGTTCTACTTCCCTCCTATAAGCAAATAAAATTTCCCAATTACATTTGCTCGCTAATGGCCTATCTAGTAGTTTATGGCGAATAAACAAGTGTTTTATGCGTATAAACAGCAGGTTCGAGTAATTTACTAATTGAACTTCGTGTGTATATTACTCCTAATCAATTCGGTTTAAAGTGCTTGGAATCAGAAGCGTCTATTTGAATTCAAATTTAATTTGACAGTTTTATAAACAAGAATGAGAATGTGTGAGTTTATAAATTCTAGGAAACCCTGAGAATTTCCATTGGCTTCTACTTGTTCAAGTTGATTTTCATCGAATTCTAGTCAAATTAATTCTGGATTTTATATAGGCCGAAATTATTCTATCACATATGTGGTACAGATAATTATATTTAATTTGATTCTTGATGAATTTCAGATTTAACCATATTACTTATATTTTATCAAATTTTATTGAGAAAATTGGTCAGTATAAGATATACGTAAGTACCTATCGTTTAACAAATGCGTACGCTATATTCAAGCGAATAATTTAAAAAGATATGTGCTTGAGAAAGCTTTTGTTAGAATATATGCATTAATGGATAAAATTCTTCAATAATTTAAAACAATTATCGAATAAAATTTCGAAGGGAGCTGGTTATATGTATTCCCCGACGAGAATTCTACATTCACAATCCAACAGTGAATTATAGAAATCGTCAAGACTCCCACGACTTAACATGCTTTCGAACCACATACGCTACAGTTGCAGAGTAGACATTTCATGTCAAGAAGTTATGTATTCTCCCGACGGAATTCTGCATTTTCCCTCTAAGCGGAGAATTGTTGATTGCTAATGTCTTTGGTGGAGGGGGTTCTGGGTTGTTATCAAGATAGTAGCTCGATCACTATTTGTTTTGGGGAACAATAAGAAATTTGTTATTCACTCCTAGTCAAATAAGCTGCACTGATGAGATGTAATAAGATCGGGACAGCTGTATGCAGATTTCGAGTTGGGGTGGCTTGACGATTTCTATAATTCACTGTTGGATTGTGAATATAGAATTCGCGTCGCGGAATACATATAACCAGCTCCCTAGGAAAGTTGTTTGATATTTTTTTAAATTATTGAAGAATTTCCTTTTTTCATTTTATGTTGTATATTAAATTGACCATGGTCAACTTTTACATTTCTCATGATTTGACAAATGGATTTTTTTACATGATACTGATATAACTTAAATAATTGTTCCTGTGAAAACGAATGAAATTTGTTTATATAAATTATAGCGGCTCGCGAAAATAATCGGAAACACTGAAAAATACTTCAATACAATTAGTGTAGTCAAATATGAATTTTCTACCCCCGGATTCAATTTCGAGGGGTTGTGGAAAACCAAAAAACAAAATAGAGATTTGAAAATGTTTGCTACCGCACATCCCCGCCTCTTCTTTATGTAGACTTTGAAAATGCCACAAATTTCAGGAATTTACCCAAATTTTGATGTTTCTGTTCTGCTTCAAAAACAACCTCAGATACCAAATTTTAAGCTTACATATTTGGCCTGAAGATGACCGATAAAAGTACTAAAATGTAGCAAGAAAATATAAATATCTAGGTATATACAGTGTTATTCACGGTGGATGGCATATAAGACGTTTCTGGTGATCCATTCAACCGATCAATTTGGAAATTTAATGGAGAGCATATTCAAATATTCTCTTCCCAACTGAAATATTTTTGGTAATGCGGTATTGCCACTTCTATCAGAGGGTAGTAGCAACTTTTGCTTTTTCAAATAGAGCAGGCTGTATATAATATTATTCTCGGAATCTCCAACAATCTCTCAACAACTATTCGTGATATTTCCCTATTCATATATGTTACTGTTTATGAAATAAAATTTATTTTCATTTTTTTTCTTCGGAAATCAAGACCGCTAAAATCTCTGAAATCTTTGAGTTAAGAAACACTATGATATCGAGTTGGTGATACTTGGGGCTACCTACTCTTCAGTCTAATCTCCGTTACTTCAATACATCAGGGTGGTAAAAAAATATAGTTATTTAGTTTACTTGAAAAAGCGACTGACAGTTGATTATTTCAAATACGAATACCCTTTATATTATTGTAAATTCGGAAAGCTGCTAGAATATGCTTTTCATCTACGTATATCATACCTATACCTAACTAGTCAAGTTTCGGACTTATGAGCATTTATTTGTGAAAATGTTCCTTGAACATGGTATTCCCATTCGGTATTTGGTAAGCATGTCTTGATTACTATTTGACAGTAACGTTGTGACAATCTACTAATAATATCGACATTTTCGTCATTTCGGGAGTTCCAAATACCTTCAAAAACGATGGAACAAAACTATTCAAACGAAGTTCTTATGAATTTGTTTATAATTTCTGGAAAGTGTGATAAAATTATCAGCAGGACTTCTAGAAACTTCAATGAAATGTAACAGAATTTACTGACTGAAAATAAATTCCGGTTTGATTCAATAATATGCCAGATTAGTTTTATCAATATGAATTTAAAGATTTCTTTTTCTGTAGGTAATCAATATTACGAAGCGCATAAAATATATGGAAATATATATACATATAAACACAATTTTATTCAATGAAAACCAATACTTTGTTGTATTCAATATACATATTTGGCTTACATTTTACAACGTTTTATATTACTTTGTAAGTCTGAGTAGGAATTTGCACTTCCTGGACATTTTTACTCTTTACTAAAATGAATATAATCTCAATTCATTAATATTTATTTTTCTCATTCTTATTGGCATAAGTCACTAAATTTTATCGTTCTATATTATGTGTGCAAATAAATATTTTCATCTATTATATATACAGAATTTGAAGCTGATAAAAAATTCAATTTGTTATAATTGTTTCTCTTTATATAAAATTTGTAATGTTTGACGTATGGAAAATAATTCATAAAATTCTCTATTGATCAGTGTATTCAGTCATAAAAGAAAGCAAAATTTGTAATTACGAAAAATCTACTCGGTCATCAGGTGAAAAGATTTTTTGTGTAAATATAGCTAGTGACAATACACGGAATAATATATAGCTGACACATGCAGCTGGTGAACCACAATAAACAAAAATATCGAAGTCATTAAAGGCCGTATTTGCTTTCTATTGATATAAATTGCCCAAAAACAAACAACGGCACATTCTCAAGTTTTTATTTTGACGCGGTCAATAATTCAAGTGAAGCCAGCAACGTAGCGGAAGATTAATATCAATTTCATAAATACCCGCATTATGGCGGTTTCATGAACAGGGGTGCGAAAAAAGAGACAAGCTCGGTCGGTATTTCCATGCGCTTGCAGTGCGTCAGCTGTAGATTTCGGTGTTTGCATTCGTGTTTTGTAACAGCTATTTATGCCATTCTAACGAGATTATCCTTTTGTTGATTAGGGTTGCGAAACGTACTGCACGAGGGGTGTTTTTAACCTAGTTATGTTGGATTGACAAAGGAACACGCCAGGCGGAATCGAAGGCTTTTTGACTATTTCGGAATAGATTCGTCGAGATTGATTTGCATATATGTTGGCATTAATAGGGATTCGTTTTCTCAAGCAGACTTAATTTCGTAGTTTTAATAATTTTATTGAATCTTTTTTACTTTGAATAACAATGATTTGTTTGTTGGTCGTATTTTCTCTGAAAATAATAGACTACTGCAATGTATAGAATGTAAACAATGAGGTACGAGAGTGGTTTTTAAATTCGTTTCAAACCTCCTGGACCACTACTTTTTTGTATCTCCAATATATACATGTTTATACTTATATATATATATATATATATATATATATATATATATATATATATATATATATATATATATATATATATATATATATATATATATATATATATATATATATATATATATATATATATATATATATATATATATATATATATATATATATATATATATATATATATAATCTCTTGATAATTATCAGCAATAACAGGCTTGTTAAATCTTAAAAAACTCAATTTTATTGAAAAGTATACGTTTCGCCACGACATTCGTGGCTTTATCAAAACTTTTGAGAAAAAATTTTTTCTCAAAAGTTTTGATAAAGCCACGAATGTCGTGGCGAAACGTCAACTTTTCAATAAAATCGAGTTTTTTTAAGAATTCAACAAGCCTGTTATTGCTGATAATTATCAAGACATTAGAAATAGTTCACAGGCAACAACAATTCGACAATTCGAATAAATAATTATATATATATATATATATATATATATATATATATATATATATATATATATATATATATATATATATATATATATATATATATATATATATATATATATATATATATATATATATATATATATATATATATATATATTTATATGAATATTTTGGCAACTACTACAGCCAAAAGAGCTAAAATTTGACATAAAGGGTTTTTCTGGAAGCAAAGATAACTATTAAAATTTGCATAAATTTAGTCACAATTTTTTGCATCTCCAAGCTTTTCAAACCGGTGAAAAAATAGATGGAAATAAATAAGAACAACATATCCACTAAGAAACCGGTCTTTGATCGATTTTTGCACCCCTTTACCAACTGGAAATTGAGTTAGTAAATTTGTAGGCGAAATAAGTTGATGTTAGTTTAGTACTTAAACTGTTGTGTCCACCATTGTAATATAAACATTCATTGCTTTTTTGAGGTATTCCAGGTTTTGCGCGCTATCATATCTCAGATTGAGTTAGAGTACCATTTTCTTCAACCGGCTTCATTTGAATGTAGAGATTTATTGCTCCTTCGTGGTACTTGAGGTATAACGTAATTTCACAGCTCCTTCAGATTGAGTTAGATGGTTGAAATTTCGTACGTGGATTGAGGTTATGTTAACGAAGTACTATTTTCTTCAACCGATGTCACTAAAATGTGTAGATTTCAGTTTTTTTGTAGATTGTAAAGTTTTGCTTACTTCCACAGTCCCTCTTAAATGATTTGGAGAGTTAAGAACAAGACACACACAAACATCTGGGTCATAGCGCCATGGTAGTTCATAATTGAATTCCATCATTGAGTGACATATACACACGCACACACACATATACACACACACAGTCCCGGTATTTTGCTCTTGTCCCGGTGTACCGCCTGGTTTTGTCTATTTTTCATATTAATGTGTCCCGGTTTCACCCAATAAAAATATGGCAAGGCTATATATATACCTATATATATATATATATATATATATATATATATATATATATATATATATATATATATATATATATATATATAACTATATAATATATATAACACTCCCACAAACTGTTAGTTCTACATACTAAACTACAATTCATTACTTTTTACATCTTACAGTCGTTTTCAGGGACATCAACAAAACCAGGCGGTACACCGGGACAAGAGCAAAATACCGTGACTGTCTTGGCCAAAGCGAACGTATAGCAAGCCTATATATTATATATATATATATATATATATATATATATATATATATATATATATATATATATATATATATATATATATATATATATATATATATATATATATATATATATATATATATATATATATATATATATATATATATATATATATATATATATATATATATATATATATATATATATATATATATATATATATATATATATATATATATATATATACATATATATATCTAAGTTTACGTTTCCAATAGTCTTTGATTTAAAGTTTCTAATTGAACATATGGGTAAAACGCCTAATTAGTTGGATGAATTTGAGTAAAACTCATTATTTTTTGCCAAGCTTTCGAATTTAATTTAATTCTTCTTCAGGGCTTCTGGAAGTACAACATACAGTTTTTATCTAAGAAAGTACAGTTTTTATATTAATTACTTACTGAATTTTGAGGTTATTTATATGATTGCTGCTAGGCTCAAAACATATTTCGTTTCTCGATTTAAAGCAAATAAGTTCGGACATCACATGTATTTCGTTAGTATTCAAAATTATTTATGAATAAGGTTGATCAGCAACTTTCTCAATTTGATATTTTTCTTTTTTCATTTTATTTGATATTTACTTCTTTTCATTTTTGTACTCTGTGTTCTCTATGCATCGATCGGTCCATCATAAAATCTTGAGTTTTCTTTATATTTTTCCAGTAGGCATTTATATATGGTTTTTAGTGTCAGTTTTTTTATTTATGGAGTTTCCTTGTTTGTTAATTTCAATCATTTTCAAGATTAATATTTTATGATAATCTCGTTCAACTTGTAACAGGTTAAAGTCTTCATAATTCAGCCTGTGATCTAAATTGAACGCATGTGTGGCCAATGCACATCTTTCGTGATGTTTTCTGGTGTCTGACTTATGCAACGTCAACCTGCTCTTTAACCATTGCGAAGTTTGTCCTATGTATTCTCCGTTTCATTTAGAAACTATAAAGATATATATATATATATATATATATATATATATATATATATATATATATATATATATATAATATATATATATATATATATATATATATATATATATATATATATATATATATATATATATATATATAACTATATATATATATATATATATATATATATATATATATATATATATATATATATATATATATATATATATATATATATATATATATATATATATATATATATATATATATATATATATATATATATATATATATATATATATATATATATATATATATATATATATATATATATATATATATATATATATATATATATATATATATATATATATATATGGAAAACAGAATTCTTCGTGTTAACGACACACGTTCGTGGCAATAAAATGAAGTGAACTAGGACATTTATTTGAAACTAATCAAACAAACCTCCTAGCGGAGCTGGCTATAAGAGTTCACGAAGCATCGAAATATCAACATCTACCCCAGACGGTAATTGTTCGAAATGTTAATTTGTTTATCACAATCGATGGAAATTGATAGACAGACTGTTTCGCCCTTATCGGGGCTCATCAGTATCATCCATCCACCGGGAGTGATAACCAAACCAACATTTCAAACGGTCATACATATTTCTTCTAGTAACTCCTGGAGTTACTTGATATTTCGATGCTTCGTGAACTCTCATAGCCAGCTCCGCTAGGAGGTTTGTTTGATTAGTTTCAAATAAATGTCCTAGTTCACTTCATTTTATATATATATATATATATATATATATATATATATATATATATATATATATATATATATATATATATATATATATATATATATATATATATATACATATATATATATATTTATATAAATATTGTTGTTTTCAAGTTTGTCGTGTAAATTTGATGCAGAATCTCTACTATAATATACTGAATAAAATAGCTTAACTGTAAATGTGTCCAAGGTGTGCAAGACCACACACATTTCGAGGAAAGATATCATCTTCGGTGTCCAGTTATATGGTCAAATTGTTGAAGAATACTCAAGTCACATACCTCATATACAATTTCAATTAGCATCAATTCTTAAATATCGGAGTGGAGGCGAAAGGAACCTACGACAATTACCATCGCAAGACTTGATTCTCATATTTCTTCAGGTGTGAAAATCGAAAACTGACTCAATCAACTTCCCGTTCCTTTCTGACACTCGATACCCAGGAGAAATACAACACCCGGGTTCGTCAATAGAGAAGGAAGAGACGGAACGGAGGAAATTAAATACTTCGATTCTGCCGTATTGAATTTCGATTTTCACGCTTTTTTCAAGACTTAATAGAAGTATTATAACCATATCGCAGTTTCGTTTTTTATTGGTTTCGACAATTGGAATTTGTTAGTCGAGAAGTCTGTTCCGGACCAGCAGGTATATATAAAATAATGGTTATGATGAAGAGAAATCGTAGATCAGGTATTTATCAGATACGCTTCAATAATTGTGAGGGATATTATAGGTGATTCATCAGAAATTCTTTTTGTTGTTAGTTGAATCTGACATTATCGGTGTTCCTAGGTAACTTGAGACTGTTTGACAGCACGTCATTCTTCCTTTCACATACAACCAAATATAACTCGATAGCTTATACAGATGACTTGAAGATCACAACGATACAGTGAGGATAATCTTTTATTTTTCACTTGTATATTATATGTTTATTTCACCTTGGATACGGTTGCTATAAACACACTCATTATGCCCTAGGCTATTACGCCCGCATTTGCGGGCATAATGGATCAAAAACGCCCTCTTATTGTACTAGGAGAAACGAAGCAAATTTCATTGATTAAATACTTCATAATCCTTGTCGTATACAACTCTGGATTTCTCCGGCAATGAATTATTCGCAGCTTTGGCTGCATTTTCTATGATATTCTTGGGTAAATTCATTTTAATTTCCATTATTTCTATAAGACTACACAAAGAAAGCAGCAATGACATTCACTGAATATGATGACAAATATATTCACAAACTTCAAAATATCAACCAATGACATGCCTACTATGAGAAGGAAAATGGATAGGAGCAATGAAACGATTTTAAAATCGCTTTTTCATCATAATATAATAAGTTTTTCGTGAAAAATAAAATCTTGTATGCACCGCGTGCGTTACTAGATCCTTATGCCCATCGGGCAACATTCATCCCTCGGGCCAGTGGCCCTCGGGCCGAATGTTTCCCTCAGGGCATAAGGATCTATATAACGCACTTGGTACATAAATAACTATTTATCTAATTTGTAAAGTTTATTAATGAGAAGTGGTATGATTATATCATTTCGAATTTCAAAGTTGAAACCTAAATCGATGTATCCCTCAAATAATAATCGACCTGTTTTCGAATATTTTTAAAATTTCGTAATAATTAAATATTCAAGTGGAAAGTCTTATCTGGGAAACCCTGTATACATAAAACGATTCAATATCTTGCTTTATGAAAATTCATGAATATTTTATTGGGGACAAATAGTTTGTAAAAATTTTTTTTATATATCGAATGATCTGATAATAAGTTCTTGAAATAAAAGAAATTAAATCTCCATACGATTTTAATGTAGGCATCTTCTTATTTTCTGGAGAAATATCGTTTCTTTTCACATAATTTCATTCAAATTTTTTTGTGATAAAGTATTAGTTCAATGAAGAAAAATAATGAATTATTACCATTTTGAATAATTATCGTTTTCTCTTTAATACTTTATATTCCAGAATATACTTTTTTTTCACATCGCTAAATTTAGCTAAAGGTAAGCGAATTATAATAATTCATCGCAATAACTCTACGATTGTACAAATTATGACCGATGACTATATAACTATCTCAAAAGGAATGATGACGCTGCATTTAGAATATTTCACACAGAAGCCTAAAAAGAATAAATGATTATAAGGATGGGTTATTCTGTCCCTAGAATAATAACCATTGCTTGTTGATAACCAATGAACCTGCAACAAAATCTGAAATGAATATATTTATATTTAATATATAAACAACCTTCGCATTAATCTATTAATATCATCTGGTTATTTCACTGAACTTCGATTATTCCAATTGCTAAGTCAATATTGATAATTAATTCATTAATAACTGATTGATTGGGCCGATCCTTGATGAAAATCCATGGCAATAATGTAAATAATACAAGAGTTTTTGATTGTCACTATATTTTGTTAAACCTAACAATTGTTTCGCCAAACACAGATGAGCAATTCAAACCAACTTCACGAATTGAATATCTCACAATAGTATATTGTGTATCTAGTGCGTGAAGTATACTTTTTTACGCGAGTGTGGAAGTTTGTGGAACGAGCCGCAGGCGAGTTTCACAATCCGCACGATCGTAAAAAAGTCTTCACGCACGTGGTGCACACTATACTTTTTCTACGATATTTTACTCAAAGATTGAATTAAAGGAAAATTTGACTAATTTTCTTTATTACAATAATAATTATTATGAACAGTTATATTGCAATTTTGTAAATTGTCAAAATGTACATTTACTTTCTCTTTCTCTACAAAATTAGTGCTGCTTGTACTGTTGGTATTGACAACATAACTACGATTATTCTCAGTTGTTGAGATTTTATTGCAGACATCTTTCTTTTTAGTTAGTGTGGATTCTTCCACGTAGGCTTCTGCCACTGAGGATGATTTCCAGCCGCCGTGTTTTTTTAGCGTTAGGAGATCTCCTCCACCTTCGACTAATATAGACGCAGATGAACGCCGTAGGCTGTGCCCGGTAAATTCGTTGGGATTGGGGAGTTTCAAAAATGTGGCAACTTCTGAAGGGACTTTTCCTATTTTATTTATACCAATCACTTGCCGAGTACATTTCCCTCGTTGATAATTAATGAAGAATTTATTTTCGGCATAATCCTTGGGACGAAGAGCCACGTATTTGTGATATATGTCCAAGTATTCAGTAACAGTAAATTTTCTAGAAACCTTAGTCTTCGTATCATTAACTGACACAATAAGAACTGTTCCCAAATATTGGATGTCATCCATTTTTAATTTATAGAGCTCATCTCTGCGCAGGGCTCCGGCTACCCCAAACAACAAAATAAGCTAAAAATTTTAAAGATTAGTAATTTATCGATATTTATACAAATGGACTTACTTTGGTTAATAAATATTTTCATCGGGTGCCTCTTTGAGAAATTTTAATACGTGTTCCTTTTCCAAAACGCGTGATTTTTTAGGAATGTATCCCTCGTTTTTCCGTTTTAAGAAAGCGCGAACTTTCGGATAATCACCAATTTTGTACGTTGTACTTAACACTAAGGGTGCTTTTCAACATTGAGTAGTGACTCCATAAGGTAGAAATTTTAACCTTTGTTGATTAATTCAGATATATATATATATATATATTATATACATATACAGTGGCGTAGATCGCTTTTTGCGATGGGGGGGGATATGACTGAGTGCAAAACAACAAAAGTTTTACTTCTAAAGTTCTACACTTGTTGAAAAAACTATTCTAACATGTAGATAGAAAAAAATAAGAAGAAATATGAAATTAAATTGCAAAAAATTGAAAATATACGAATGGGAAAAAAAATATCAAGAATAAGTGAAAAATTAAATTATATAAAATTGGATATATAAATCATTGAACATATTCTTGGGAAAATTAGAGAAGAAAATCTAATTTTCGGCGTTTTTCGACATTCAT
>JARQZK010001153.1:0-16366 GCA_030704885.1 Cynegetis impunctata
ATTATTTCTTCTCAATTTAAACTGTATCGCACCAATAAAGAAACTGAAAATTCGGGGAATGAGAATACTGTTGAAATGTAAAAGGTACACCACATTAAAAAGATTGCTGCAGATTCTTGATTGGCTATCAATTAAGGACAGATTTTTTTATTATTCTATGATTTTTATTTTCAAAATAATAGCAGGAAAACTTCCTACCTACTTCGACCAATTCGTCATTTATCAAAATGAAATTCATGATTATCCTACAAGGGGAAACATGAATTTTTATGTGACAAGAACAAACTACACGAGATCAATGAATTCACTATTCCACCGAGGACTTATTGAATACAACAAGCTTCCAAAAGACATTATAAGTTGCAGTTCTATCATACATTTCAAAAAATTACTTATAGATTACCTAAAATCAAAATATATCTAAATCAGTTTGGGGTTTATTTACCACGTCTGCACCGTTTCACTTGTTTTGGACTTATAAAATATGTAAAATAATATAATTTTCATTTGTTTTCGTTTATTTTGTCTTTCGTTGTTATTTTGTGTTCTTTCTCAGCAGATTTTCTACTAAAATGTTATTATTGTTAAGATGTAACATTTATTTATATATTGTATATTAGGATACCTATATTAATAAACTTACTTTACTTTTTATATATGGGATGAGTAAAAACCAAGTAAAATTTTACAGGTAAGTGCAATGGCGCAAAATGCATCTGATGTTTATAACTTACTACATATGCATACACAAAACATCAATTTGTTTATCTGAACGTTTTTTTACGGTAATGTAAAAAACTCAAAAGAAGTTGAAAGAAAATTATATACAGATTTTTTACACTGAACCCAGTATGTACGAATTCGAAATCCTAAGGTCTTTCAACATCTGCAAAGATATACAGGAGGTTCCATATAAATTTTAAAAGTTGAGGATATTTCCGGTTCAACCGAAAGTATATTATCAACAAAAAATTGTACTTCAGATTGCATACCTGCAAAATTTCACAAATATTGTATTTTTTGTTCAAAAGATATTTACTTGGTTCCATACTTTATCCCAACCCTGTATAAAGGTTAATATTCTATGCAGTTGATGACATACTGGCTGTCCACGAGGAATTCAATTTGCTCTACTATAAATTTTTGTGTTGCCACGATATTGTTATTTTGGAACCTTTCACTAGATTGAACAATTATCATGAGTATATGAAGTCTGGGCAATTTTTTTTTGTATTTTCACTTAAAAATATAAAAGGTAGGTAGGAATATCGAATAAAGGGTACTTACGATCGAGGGTCGCAATCAAGAGATTTGGTAACACTTACCTGAAATCAAAAAAAAATTGTCACAAAAAGTATGAGTACTGTAGCATAATTGAAATAAATAATAAGCATTTCTGACATAACAGCCAAATATATTCGACCATATAAGATCCAACGTAGCCTATTATTACCAACAAATGATAAATAAGTAAAAATATAGGAGAATTAAAATTAGTTCAAATAAATATATATATATATATATATATATATATATATATATATATATATATATATATATATATATATATAATATATATAAGAAGGTTGAAGGTTGCCTGTATGAAATTGGGAATTAAACATGAAATATATCTAGATAATACCAGGATCCTTCGGACCTCCTTTGATAGATTTTAGTACATATCTAAAAATATTGTTTGTTTTTAATTAATTAAGGAATAACATTATTCGAAGGAAATCATTATTGTTGAAATGGTGGCGAAAAATTTTAGTATATCTAGGAAATTAATTTTGTTGTTGTTTTGCTGTTATATTACAAATATTAACGTATAGATCAACTGAAAGCAATTGTAGGGGTTAGCCTTTTCGGGGTCTTCATTTATCATCCATTAGACAGATTTCGCTAGATATTCCTAATGCAAGTAGGAAAAATTTAGAAGGTTCCACATGGGCAACTTAAAAATATATATATATATATATATATATATATATATACAGGGTGTCCCATAAATAACACGCCAGAGTGACACTGGAGGTAGATTGGCTTCCGGTCAATCAGATAACATCAACATGACCTTAGCAAAAGTTTTCTGGTTCTCGAGATATTGCCACTCTTTGTTTTTCTCAAAAATCTATACTTTTTGGTCATTTTCTCGCCTGTTTTGAATATAAATAACTTCTAACTCATGTTTTTTTCTTCTTGTGCTATCATCAATATATGGTTGAGACAATCGACCTATCATTTCATTAAAAACTAGCTCGCTAACCTCAAAAAAAAACAAGTTGTTTCAATATAATTTAAATCCGTAAACCTTAAGTAAAGTTTGACTATTTACTGTGAAAAAATATTGTACCAGACAGAATCAGCAAATGATCTTAAAAACTGGCCTATTTAATGCTCTTTCGAAAACGGTATAACATTTGTAGTTTTTTTCTTTCAAAAGTCTAAAAATTCCAATTTTTGTCATTGAAGTCGTGCTACTTGCGAAATACACTGCGCCGCAAATTTAACGCATACATTAAATATTTCCTAAGTTTTGACTGAATATTTTCTCAGGCGGTGATCCGATTTGAATAAATTCTTCCCCAAATAGTAGCTTCGTTTTTTGAGGAAATGTAATAGGTTATAAGATAATAAAAAAAATGAATAAACTTATTGTACAGGGTGTTTGAATAGCGACATGTTTTCTACGTCCAAGTTTGCATCCTTCTGCGGGCAATATCGGATAGCTCAGGCAGAAAAAAAATAAACGGTGTTATAATCGATGTCTACTGAGTAATTTGTTTTTTCAATCGTCTGTTTATCTTGAACCACTCGAAAGATATTTATGTTTTTATAACCGCTCACACTTTTCCAACGAAATTTTTTAAAACTGTTTTGTTAACTTGTGAAGGAGACTGTGCAAACGAAATTTCATTAAAAGTAGACAAATTTGTTTATTTATTTTGAATTGATTGGGCCGATACATAATGTAAATTAATAAAGATATTAAAACTATGTTTTATAAAAACAAAATACATATTTATTTATATACACAAAGTAAAATAACGCATGACCCTCGTTTCCGTGAAACTTCATCTTCTTCAGATGCTTGATGCTAACTAATAAATAGGTTTCTTGGTTATATCTAATACAAGAAACAAATAAATGACAAATTGTGTAGAAAGGTTAAATAAAAGGATGGTTACAAATTAGTAAAGTAGAAAAAACCCATTCTAAACTAGTAGCCAGGTAGTTCGGTAATTTTGAAAAGATTCGAAAGGGGCTTGTAGTATGGAGAGACATACAAAACCAAATAATCACAGTTTCTACTTGTAAAGAAATTTTGTATACACAGCCTTCTTCGCAAATTAACAAAAAAGTTTTAAAAACTTTTGTTTGAAAAGTGTGAGCGGTTAAAAAACATAAATATTTTTCGAGTGGCTCGAGATTAAGACACGATTGAAAAAATAAATTACGCAGAAGACATGCGATTATAACACCGTCTATTTTTTTTTCTGCCTGAGCTACCCGATATTGCCCGCAGAAAGATGTAATCTTGGACGAAGAAAACATGTCGCTATTCAAACACCCTGTACAATATGTTTATTCATTTTTTTTATCATCTTATAACTATTACATTTCCTCAAAAAACGGAGCTACTATTTGGTGAAAAATTTATTCAAATCGGATCACCGCCTGAGAAAATATTCAGTAAAAACTTAGGAAATATTTAATGTATGCGTTAAATTTGCGGCGCAGTGTATTTCGCAAGTAGCACGACTTCAATGACAAAAATTGGAATTTTTAGACTTTTCAAAGAAAAAAACCACAAATGTTATACCGTTTTCGAAAGAGCATTAAATAGGCCAGTTTTTAAGATCATTTGCTGATTCTGTCTGGTACAATATTTTTTCACAGTAAATAGTCAAACTTTACTTGAGGTTTACGGATTTAAATTATATTGAAACAACTTGTTTTTTTTTTTGAGGTTAGCGGGCTAGTTTTTAATGAAATGATAGGTCGATTGTCTCAACCATATATTGATGATAGCACAAGAAGAGAAAACCATGAGTTAGAAGTTATTTATATTCAAAACAGGCGAGAAAATGACCTAAAAGTATAGATGTTTGAGAAAAACAAAAGAGTGGCAATATCTCGAGAACCAGAAAACTTTTGCTAAGGTCATGTTGATGTTATCTGATTGACCGGAAGCCAATCTACCTCCAGTGTCACTCTGGCGTGTTATTTATGGGACACCCTGTATATATATATATATATATATATATATATATATATATATATATATATATATATATATATATATATAATATAATAATAAAGCAACAAAAGGTCAGCCGTCAAGAAAAAAAAATCTTTAGTTAACTTAATTTCAGTGTGCCTAAAGCTCCTCTCAGTCTCGTGTTTCCTACAGTAGTCCCAGTATTCATCAATACTGTAAGGTTCACATTCCAACAAAAACAGGCGTGTTTCGGCTTTAAATTTATTAAGGCTCGATATTTCCCTCATAGAGAGAGGCAGCGAATAAAAAAATTCTAGACACATATATTGTGTATTTTTCTTGGACAGGTTCAGTGTCCTCAGAGGATATAAATATGCTGCTGTTTTTCTTGTGTTGTCCTTGATTTTAAACTCTTCAAAATATTGTTGATTTTTATAGAGAAAAACAAGGCGGCCATAAATATGAAGACCAACGATCGTTAACAGGTCATTCTGTTTGAATAATCCTCTACATGAGTCTCTATATCGCAGATGCAGCATTGTTCTCAACGCTAATTTCTGAGTGATGAAGATTCTTCTGGCATGTCCACTGCCTCCCCAGAAAATCAATCCATATGATAGCACTGATTGGAAGTTTGCATGGTAAATTATTTTTAGAACATCAAGATTTATATGATGTTTTAGAATAATAATATATATACATATATATCAGGGGCGGCTAGTCAAAGGAGGCTAAGCCTCCTCAATAATATTCCGTGTATCACTAATATAAATATATTATATTGAATAGTCAGCATTCAGCATATTCATATTAATCAAAATCATATTATTTTATGCACCTACCTTCCTTTCAACCTACATTATATAATATAATTTATTAATTAAGATAGAAGGTATTTACATTTACTGCATTTCATTCATTTCAAGATTTGTGGCAACGCTGCGGAAGGCTTAGAAAGGTACCTATATTCTCAACGTTCATTATGCCTGCCACAGAAAAGCAAACAACGGTGCAAATACTCCGAATGAATACCTACTTCATTGCAATAGAAATGCAAAACACATGTAAAAGGCAACAACGATAAAGTCCAGTCTTATACAATGTCGACCAATCACAACTATAGAATTTCGCGGGACATCGAGTAAACTCGTTGATTGAATCGTAGTGTGATCGTAATTCGTAGTGTCTAATGGCCGGCGTGTTTACTAATATTGCTCGCGTATAGTTTTTAAAACGAGTTCGGTTACTGAAGTCAATTTCATAAATTTCAATGGTGACTTAGTGGAATATTTGTTATCCCATAACTTTAGTGCAATAAGTTATGAGGATAAAGTTTTGATAAAAACATTGAGACCTACCCCTGAATTGAAGAATTTGGTGCAGCGTAACAGAAAACAAAACCGCGGTTTTAATACAAAGAATTATGAGAGACATCCTTGCCTAACCGGATCACAGGTAAAAAATAAATTATTTTGTTGGCAGTGTTTACTTTTTACTAGTGAAAATGTCTCTGTTTGGGGCCGCTTAGGATTTGAGGATTTAATTCTATACCTAGTTGAAAGAGAGGAATTTTTCACCGATAAAGTAACTTTAAATACAGCACGCGGATTAATATCTTACTTACAAGATAAGGAATTTATATATTTTTCAAACATCTTCAAATTAATTTTTGAACAAACAGAAATAGTTTTTCAAATCTTACAGCACAAGTTTTCAGATGTAATTTACTCACGAAATCGGCTCAAGTTTCTTTTGGAAAAAAATTCAGAATTTCGTGCAGAAGTTTATTTGAAAAACTATTTTCTGTATTTCAAACTACTGATGATACGACTCAATTTAGCCCAAAACGAAAGAAATTCAGTTACGCAGATATGGAGCTTCATTATAAGCAAATATTTTATGAAATTTTGGATACTATTAGGGGTCAAATAGAAATAAGATTATCTGATTTCAAAGAACTGCATTTCTTCGACTTACTCAATAAAAATTTATTTACCGGATTTTCGGCTAATTTTCCAGATAACCTTTTGGAAAATTTATGTCAAAAATACACTTTTTTTGATAAGGTGGCCCTAAAGAGTGAACTGTGTGTTGTTTATAATGACAATGAAATTTTGGGGCAAAATGAAAATCATGTGATGACTATTAAATACCTTTTTGATAATGATTTGAATCAAGATTTACCCCAAGTTTATAAACTCTTATGTTTAATTGTTTCTATCCCGGTGACATCGGCTTCCGTAGAGCGCTCGTTTTCCACTCTTAAGAGAATTAAAACTTATTTACGAAATTCAATGAGCCAGGATCGTTTGAAAAATATTAGTTTGTTGTCTATTGAAAAGGAATTGGTAAAACTTTTGGCGAAAGACAAAAAATTTTATGAGGATATTATAGATCATTTTGCTAACGTTAAAGATCGCAGAATCCCGCTAATCTTCAAAAATATATACTTAACTTTTTATTTGCTGTCCCACACATATTTTGTACATTTTATTTTTCACAGGTTTTGTTTGTGGTACTAGGTACTTTATTACTTAGTATTATACCAAATAATTCGTTGTTCCTTGTAAAAATCTTAAAAGAATTTATTTTTTGTTTGATTTTATGTAAACATTATTTTTTATTTAAGGCTTCTGCCTTGGCATTGGCATCTATGCAGGAATTATAAAAAATAGATGTCTATGCCAAAGAATTTATTGAAATTTTTTTTAGGTCTAAATGTATATTTTATTATTTCATTTTGTTGTTATTTTATTTTCATTTTGTTTTACTTTTTGTTTTAATTTTATTTTAATCTATTTTTGGGAGGGTCCTATTTTATTTTTGGCAAGAAAAAAATCTCACCTCCTCGTTGGTTCTTGCTGGGCAACAATTGATTAATTCCTCGAATAAGTAACAAATTCGTTAAGTAGGTAGGTAGGTACCTATTTTGTGATAAAAAAAAAAATATGATGAATAGATTAATTGGCTGAGAAGAGTTTTTGTGAATATTGTAAATAGGAGTTGTAGGTCTCAAGGTAGACACTCGAAAGTGAAAAAAAATTTTGTCCAAACAAATTAATAGCTTAGGGTGCTTGTTTTACTTTGATTCTCTTTAAATTATAAGGCGGTTGAACTTGAAATCCTAAAAATTATCGCCTATGGTGTATTTTTTAACACCTCACGAGCCGCCACTGATATATATATATATATATATATATATATATATATATATATATATATATATATATATATATATATATATATAATTATATTAATTATATATATGAGATGAATGACCAATATGATTGCACAGTAACTGAATAAATGGCTTCAAAACAGAACTACATTTCAGTAAAATCAGCTGACTCTTTGTTTTCAGCATTAACTGCGTAGGGCAAACCGCATTATTTGTTCGATATGAACGCACGTTTTACGGCAAAATGTAAATTTACGGTGGGAGTTCATTCGGATAATGCGAAATCGTAAAAGCACATGAGTGTTTCATTGACGATCGGATCACTGATAACTAATGGTGATTGTTTCATCACTGCCACTGATTTACGCGATACCTCCGGCCATGAAATCCGAAAATATTTCAAAACATTTTAATAATCGTTCTTATCGCCAGATATAACGGCACCGCATTTTCCAAATGAGCTCTAAACGCCAAGAAAATTGTGTCGTTAGCTACTGGTGATATACTCACATTTTCAGATAGGTTGCACACAAATTACTTATATCAAAGTTTCTGAAGGTTTCCTAAATGGTAGTCGATATATTTTAAACTTATTTGAATAATTGTAAGATCGAGTTGATAAATAATGAGCACCTTCGAGTCTCATTCATAGAAAATTGGGAAAAGAAGTCCGAGCATTATTCAAACCAGTTTTAAAGTTTGAATAAAATCACCGGCTCAACAATCTTTCAACTTATACGAAAACATATAAGGCAGAAGCTGAGCAGGAACTTCCAGCTATGCGATATGTAGATCAGTAATTTTGATCGAAGGAATATCCCAATTTGAGTACTAAATACAAGTTTCCCAATCACTTTTTTTCTTTTTGTTTAACTCAAAGTGGTCTAGTTATAAATCACAGACAATAGGCAAATTATATGCAAAAATAACGGCTATATATGAATCATAATTGTCCAACAAAAGAAGAACAAAGATATCATTTGATTACTGTATATTCCTAGAATGAGTAAATAACAAACTAATGAAATCAGCAAAAAACTATAATGTAGTCAGGATGATATTGGACACAGCAGCTGTGTGAATATTGACAAATTAATGTTTTTTTGTCAAAACGGTGTAAATACCAAATTTGATATTCCTGGATATTAACAAAAAACTATATATTTTGATACAGTGTGGTCTGTACTTATTTGCCATAAGTTAACCGATACTAAATCATGTGCAATAAGCAGTATAATTGTGCAGTACATGGTTTGCCTACGAAAAAAAAAAGAAAATGACAGGGGCAGGAAGAGCTAAGTAACGGTGGTAGAATAAAATGCTATTAGAATTAAGTCTAGGAATAATGAATTTCTAAAGGGAGCTAAGTTCAGAGATAAGAGCCAAAGTGTCATGAAAATTTTTCTATTACACAAGACAACATAACTTTGTGCACTAATACTAATGTGAAATGTATTTAAGAGATTATGTCAATAAAAAATTGCCTATTTTCCTCAGAGATGTATGGCAGCATGGTTTTTTTTTTGCTTCACTGACAGATCCCTCTGCAGTGAAAGTGAAAGAAAGAGAACTGATGTGATCGACAGTAACATAAAAAAATATATGAAAATATAAATATAAAATATAACACTGACAATAGCAATATGATTCAACCGCACCGCTATACAACTAGGGCGTTCTTTGAGGAAGTGTCGGAACTTCTAGGGACGGAATTGGCACTTACAGATATTATGGATTACCGCTGGCACATAGACCTCAAATTTCACAAAAAATGGCACTTACCTACCTTTGATAAAAAATCATTCAAATTTCTTTTTTTCATATTCGATGAAAAGGGAGAAATATCAAAACTCGGGCCGGTGGTCACAAGAAAGTAAATTTTATTCAATAAAGAAACCATTGGTTACTCGGAACATTGCATTCATTTCAATATTATTTCATAGACTTGAACACAACCAAATGGCAAACGTTTTAAGCCGTTGAAAGATTAAGAGATAAGTAATTTCCATAAAAACAAACCTCCAGTTGTAATCATCAGACTATATTCTATTAATACTCACTGAAAAATTCAGTCTTATGAATAAGTTTTCTGCATTTTCTACTCAAGTTAATCTTGATAATGCGTTAAGTCACCCGAAACATGTTGACAATTTGTATTATACGATTCATAATAAATAGTGGAACATTGAGTCAAGTGTTTGCTTCAAATACAATATTTACATGTAAAATAAATACTCAATTCAACGAATAACAAAGATATTGAATGTCAATATAGGTACGGAATCCCTTCTCAAATCTTGAAATTGGGATCAAATTGGATCAAGAAAATTTATTTGATAAGAGCAAATAATCAAATAATGTTCCAAGTGATCTGGTTGTATGAATCTTACCACCTAGATTTTCATATTTATTGTAACTTCTCTTTTAAATACATCTTGCAAATTATCGGTGCTGGTATTTTTGAAGATATTGGGTATATATGTTTCTAGGAACCAAAGATTACTGTGTCAAACACTGAAGAGATATAAAAAATCGAAACATCGGAGCAACTGCTCTATTAAATTGTAGTGATTTGGCATGTTTCCATTATTCACATTTATGATTTGAATGATTTTTTGTCGAAGGGAGGTAAGTATCAAATTTGAGCAAACACACTTTTTGTGAAAATTGGGGTCTATGTGCCAGCGTTAATCCGTATCTATAAGAGTTAAGTGCCAATTCCGTTCCTAGAAGTTCCGACACTTCCTCAAAGAACGCCCTAGTTATATGAGTGCCAGTCTGGTCAGTTCTCATATTGCTATTGTCACTGTTACATTTTATATTTTTTTATGTTACTGTCGATCACATCATTTCTCTTTCTTTTACTTTTCCTGCAGAGGGATCCGTCAGTGAAGCAAAAAAAAACCTACGGACCATGCTGCCATACATCTCTGAAGAAAATAGGCAATTTTTTATTGACATTTTTACTTGAATACATTTTACAGTAATATTAGTGTATGAAGTTATATTGTCTTGTGTAATAAAAAAAAATTATGATACTTTGGCTCTCATTACCCTGAACTTAGCTCCTTTTAGAAATCTATTATTCCTGGACTTATCTCTAATAGCATTTTATTTCCACCGTTACTTAGCTCTTTCTGCCCCTGTCATTTTCATTTTTTTTGTAGGCAAACCATGTACTGCATAATAATACTGCTTATCGCACATGATTAAGTAGCGATTAACTTATCGAAAATATTTCTTTTATTTCTGGCTTATGTTTCACAATATAAAAAAATACTTAGATACTGCATTTAGCAGTAACGAAAAGTCGACATGTTTCGAGTTATGAACTCATTATCATAACTCGAAACATGTCGACTTTTCGTTACTGCTAAATACAGTATCTAAATATTTTTTATATTGTGAAACATAAGCCAAGTGTTTTTATTTTAAAGTTTATACTTTATTCTTTATGATGTTTCACCAAGTGATGTGCGAGAATTCAATGTCAATATCTAGGAATATGAAATTTGGTATTTACCTACCTCCTTTTAACAAAAAATCATTCATTTGTTAAACTCAAAATTTCTCGGCAATCATATAGCCCGATCCTTTGAAAATTCATTCGATGATTAGATAAAAATGCTCGATTATCATAATGTGAAATGCTTCGTTTAAAAAATTCTTTTGGTTTAAATTTAAAATCTAAGGGGCGACGAACCGTCTCGCATCTCGTTCATTATTATTCATTTATTAGATATGGGAGAAAATTCGGAATCGTAATCAGTACACATAGATTCACTTTAGGTCATTACACAGTTTCGAGTTTTTCGAGTTTATTTACTTCAATTCAGGATTCATTCCTCTCCAAATTAACCGAAATAATGACTTTAAATTGTTATTATAACTTATAAACTGTGGAAACATGGCCTATGGAGCTCAGTCGAATAATTTTAATGTGTAATCATTGTCGTGCCTGGCATATTTGTTACAACGTGTTCCAAATAATTCCAGCTAGGTATTTCAACTATGAGCATTTCTGTTTGATGTTTTTCATACATAAAAGATACATTTTATACAAACAAATTGTAATTATTGGCGATAAAAAATATTTCTTATGCCACTTCATTAATACAGTTCTTAGTATTTTCATCAACTTAGAGTTAGATTGTTGATCTCATCAGGATACTAGTTCATCATAGATATTTCATGTAAATGTTCATAGGAAACTAATATGATTGTTGCGACGTTTTGTTTTATGTTTGTTCCAGTTCTAAGCATATTCTAAATTTGAACTGTAAAATTCTGAAGAGGAAAAAAATAAATTTCCTAAAGCTCGAGAATTACTAAATGAAACTTGAACACCCAACTGATTGCATCCCAGTGATACTTCCTTCATTATACATACACACACACACACACACATTTGTTTATGTATACGTATATATATATTTTTCAATAATAAATGAGATCATTGAAAACATTTTGACGTAAATATAATCAAAACTATCGAATGAGGCGGCTATTTTACTTTCATCCAGGGGATATAAGATCAAAATACTACTATTTGCATCTTCTTTTGATGAAATTGGTTACAGAAAATAATCAAATTTCCACAAATGCAAAAGGTTATTCATTTATTATTTTCCTTTGACTTGTTTCATCACCATGAAACCATAAATCAATAATTTCCGATGTACAAATATGAGAATCTTCCGAATATTCACAAGATAATCATATGATTACTCAAGACGTTTGCCTATGCTTTTTCTTCGCCAATTTTCATGATACACGTTTCACTACGTAAAGAGTATAATATATATAGAATATACCGGGTGTCCACGGAACTTTTTTGTTTTCAGAGATAATGAAATAAAATTTAGAAGATCTGCTTGATGCATAAAACTGCATTTTTTGACAAGTAACTGAACTTCATGCAACTTCCGGTTTCACCGGAAGTGACATAAACTTTCGATTTTTAAATGGGACACCGGGTATATTTTCAGTTTTTAATTCTCCATATGACATTTAGAATACAACCATGTATCATTTGTTACTTTTTGTAATTTTTTTTTTATTTTTTTTTGAAATAAATTTTCATGCTAGAGGGCTATGGATGCGTTCAAATAACTAATTTCGGTCCTAAAATGTATGTTAAAATACAACTTCACTGTTTTCGATCAAAATGTTCCAGCTATGTGAAGTTTAATTTTAAAACTTTTATTACTATTTTTTTTCAAATGGCAACATGGTGGCTCGTCGGGTTAAAAAAAAAAGATAATTTTATTACGATCAATTTGATACCGCACTCTAGGTACTAGGTTGAAAGAAAATTTTCGATAAAAACCTGAAATCCCATTACCTTAAAACTTTCTTTAAATGAAGAATCTTATTGAGATTGAAATAACATTTGAAATCATCGAATAGCCTGTGACCAACACAACTGAAACAAAGCCACGCCCTCAAATCTACGTCCCTGGACGGCAAACAGGGCCATTTTAGGACCGAAATTATTTATTTGAACGCATCTATAGCCCTCTACAATAAAAACTTATTTCGAAAAAAAAATTGAACAACGGTTACAAAAAGTAGCAAATGATACATGGTTGTATTCTAAATGTCATATGGAGACAAAAAAGCTGAAAATATACCACATGTCCCATTTAAAAATCGAAAGTTTATGTCACTTCCGGTGAAACCGGAAGTTGCATGAAGTTGAGTTACTTGTCAAATAACGCAGCTTTATGCATTAAACAGATCCTGTAAATTTCATTTCATTATCTCCGAAAACAAAAAAGTTATAGGGGCGAGCCACCTTCCGTGGACACCCGGTATATTCAAAATAGTCGCACAGGAATGTTGATCTTTACCGTACAAGTTTCCAATCACGACCCCATGTCACATAAATGGAATCTTCTCCAGACATTTTTAAAACTGAGTTTTATCGTCAACTTCTGAGGAAGTTAACTCGATTGCCGGAATACATGAGAGTTTCTGGAGTGTAGTGGCAAAAAAACAGTTTTACATGAATTTGTGAATTTGTGTGGTGGTTCAACATCGATATTTCAGCATTTTTTGTCATATCGTTTCCAAATACACACTTTCTGAAGATAGAATCCAAATAAATATGAAAAAATGCTCATACTGAATGAAAATTTAAAGAAAAGCTGTGTGTAAGGCATGTTGTTCCCAATTGGAAAGTCGTGCGGCAATTTGAATACAATAGTTATTTGACGATTTGTCGAAGAAATAAACTGTGAGTTTATGCGTCGATTTTAATAATGAAAGAAACATAGTTCCATTTTGCACCTGGGATTAAGGAATATTTTGAACTGAAAGATGCGAATCAAAAGATTCGATGTCTAGCAAAAATGACAATGTTCGACGAAAAAAGTGTATTGCTTGATTCAGATAATGCACAAGAGCTTCAGCATTCGTTTTTAGGATGGCCAACATCGATAGGTTACAGAGCGGATTGCACCATTAGGCACTCTATTAGCCAGATTAAGCAATCAAAGATGAGAAAAATGTATCGTAGGTATAATATTTAACAATTAATAGGTGGACTAAGTTTCCACTATAAAATTTAAGCTACTGAGCATCTCTGGAAGAAGTTCTTCGAGTATAAGTCTATGTTGACGAAAAAAAATTTTTCACTCGAATTATTTGAGTTACTGTGTTAAGGGACACTGTAGACTTATATTCATTTAGCAAGTGCTTCTAGAGAATCCTAGCAAGACTAACTGTGTGTACACTAGAGAATAATTTGCTCTAGCTAGGGAATTTTCGTTGAACGGAAAGATAATTCTATAAACTCGTATACACGGTTGAAGTTAAATGGTCTAGCTAGGGTGGTGTAATAATCTTTAAGATTCCTAGTGAGGTTTTCCTCCTACACCAGGGCGGGTCTATGTGTCCAGGTTTTTACCAAGGTTTTTTCTGATATATTGAAATATGTCTTCAACAGAACGCTTAGCAGCTGAAGTAAAGGAGGCTTTGTTGAAAATAGTTAGACTATTGTTTATTAACATTTTTTTTTCCAATCTCCCTTTTCATGAATAACGACATAAAAGTTTGAATGATTGCCCTAAAAATTTTTGGCACCGTGGAGCCCTTGCAATGTATATACTTAACAAGATCATGCGATAAAATTTTCATAAAGTTTATTATTTTGTTTGTAATGATTTTTCTAAGTTAACAAAAAATTAAATTTTCTGGAAATGTTGTTAAAAAAATTTATTCAACAAATAATATATTATTTCCGTTTCTGTATCCAAAAATAGGATCGAATGACTCGCAAAAAAATTTTTTCAAATAATTTTTTAAGATATTGTTTATAAACAAATGGACAAGTTTGACATTTTTTGAGAATTTTTTTTCACCATTTCATTGACTTGGTTAAATAATGATTTAAACAACAAAAAAAATTTTCATAAATTTTTTTTTTATTGTTTATAACAAATTTTTTTATATTTCGATTGTTTAAATAATTATTGAAGAAACTATTTTCTCTTTAAAAATCAAAGTTGGCATTTCATTTAGGTTAACAAAAAAAATTAATTTTTTTATCAATAATTCCATTGTTTATTAAATTAACAATTTGTTATAAACAAATTCTATAAACCGTTATATTTTTTTTCTTAAGCTAAAAAAAATTACAAAAACAGCCATACATATGAAAGTACAAAAAAATATTTTTTCTATTTTTTAAAATACTTTTAAATATTACACGACTTCGAAGTTGCACCGGTCATTCGATTTGTCAAGTAACAAATTGATATAATTTATTAACTATTAGAGATACGATGATGGACAATCAGTTGGTTTTCATGAAGGATTAATTAAACTTTCAAATCACTTAAAGACTATGTTTATAACTATTGTTTATCAGCTACTATATCTATTTGTTTATAAAAATTTGAGATTTTCTTGACTTTCTCATAATTTGATGAAAAAATGTATTAAAAAAAGAATTATAGAAGAACCATGAGTTAGAAGCCGCAAAAACTAAGATTGATTGGTAGATATTTTATTATTGAACAAAATTATTCCGAAATTCATAGCTGTATTTTCATTATTGAACAATTAATAAGTCATAAAAGATACGAGAAAGTCAAGAAAATCTCAAATTTTTATAAACAAATAGATATAGTAGCTGATAAACAATAGTTATAAACATAGTCTTTAAGTGATTTGAAAGTTTAATTAATCCTTCATGAAAACCAACTGATTGTCCATCATCGTATCTCTAATAGTTAATAAATTATATCAATTTGTTACTTGACAAATCGAATGACCGGTGCAACTTCGAAGTCTACACGACTATTGTTTATCAGCTACTATATCTATTTGTTTATAAAAATTTGAGATTTTCTTGACTTTCTCGTATCTTTTATGACTTATTAATTGTTCAATAATGAAAACACAGCTATGAATTTCGGAATAATTTTGTTCAATAATAAAATATCTACCAATCAATCTTAGTTCTTGCGGCTTCTAACTCATGGTTCTTCTATAATTCTTTTTTTAATACATTTTTTCATCAAATTATGAGAAAGTCAAGAAAATCTCAAATTTTTATATAACTAATCAAGGGTAGAAAAAACTAGAGAGTGTGAAATAGTACAGCAAAAACAGCGTACGAAGGAATGCACGCTAAGTTACTGCTACAATAAAATTAAGCATAGAAAACATTTATTCATACAAATAATAATCACTAGTAATGATAATTAATAAGTATTATTGATAATAATAATGAACTTTGAACTAAATACAATAATTGAGAAAATAATAGACAAGCCGAAACGAAAAACCAATGCATACGTTCCCGGTGTACTTACAGTTTTGATAAATTTATTGGGACGATTATAGTTAGACCACTCTAGAATTGTGTACACCGTAGACTCTAGATTCAGCTGTATCTAGCTTACAGCGGTTTCCGCTAGAGTGATCTAGCAGCTGTGTAGACTTGAGACAAGCATTGA
>JARQZK010001154.1:0-16297 GCA_030704885.1 Cynegetis impunctata
ATCTTATTTCTAACAACACACGATTTAACACACAATAATTGATTTTACAACCCCCTAGGGGTACTTTAGATAACATAAAATCATAATGAAAACTATACATAAACATATATATATATATACACTAGGGGAGTGATGGGTCTCATCTGGAGAAGTGACTTTACGATGTAGTGACCATCATAGTTAGAAAGATTATGACCGCAGATCGGCACAATAAAAAGTTTTTTAAAATCTAAATTACATTTCTGATGAGCCCACCCTCTAAATTCCTCTGAAAAATGATCGTGGTCTCTAACAATTAAATCCTTATCTGTGAAGGGTTTTTCACAAATATGACAGTGAGTGGTGACTTCACCAGGTACCTCCGTCATAGGTTCAATGTGCTTCATTTTGGAATAAATAAACTTAGCCATTTTATCAATTTCATTAGTGAACCAATCTAAACAATTTTCACCTCGAAAACCAGCGTAACGTGAGAGATTATCGTCATAGGAGCATTTTAGATAATAACCTACACTGTAGGCTTTATGTTCTTGATACTTGGTAGTCTTAAAACAAATTTTTTCACAACACTTTTCCAAAATAGCTTCGAAATCGGCATAAATTACAAAGCGGCATTTTTGTTTGAAAGGGTAATTACTGAATTCAACATAATCAAATTTAGGAAAAGTAACCTTAGAATTTTTCAAATCTCTGCATAAAACTTCGTGTTCATTCAATTTACTTCGAACGTTGAAATAATTCAAACATCTATCACAAATTAATTTTGTTTTTGTTTTTCGGAAATTTGACTTGAAACGAGCCTGGAAAGATTTTCTATCCAGCAATAATGATACCTGATTTCATCTTCATTATCGTCATGATCTTCTAAGGTAGGATCATATTCATTCAATTTAGGATAGTATATATTTTGAACTAATAGCAAATTGACGTGACGATTAGGATATGGTTGTTGTTGACTCAACCTGATAGGTATCACTGAATAAGAAGATTTTTTTCATTCTCGATTTCGTTATATGTGTAAGTTTCATAGGGATTTCTAAACCTACAGTTCTCAAAACTTCCGAGTATAAAGGATATGATGACATTCGTTCTGAATGTCTAGCCGCTGGATAAAGACAACTGACTACGCTCCAGAAAAAGCATGCATGATCGTTGTTCACAACGTTGACGCAAGCTTTTTTGTTTGATATTTCCTTAGGTAATTTAATGAAAGATGAACCTCCAGTACCCATTTCAAATTTATTAATAGCTACTTCAAATAAGACAACTTTCGAGAGAGCCCAACCACTGCCTTTGAAGCTCTCCTCTTCTTAATAGGTTAAAATTTTCTCCAAGACATTTTCTCTGACCCTAATGATAAATCTGTCGATATATCGATAATAGCATTTGGCGAACCAAAATATTTACGTTCTATAATTTCACCATCATTTGATACCTTAATAAAATCACCCCAGAAAGTTGTGTTTACTTTTAAAGTACGAAAATCCTTGAGAATTTTCCTAATTTCATTTTCAAAAAGAACTAGAGAATCATTTAAAAATGATTTAACATCTAAATCACGTAAATTAATAATAATCCTTGTCCTAACTCTATTTTCATAAATAGCATTAATATTTCTCCACCTGATTCTATCATTACGTTTTTTCGGTAAGCCTCCACCAATGTGTTGTCGTCGTTGTTGAGGGAAATATTTAATAAAACAACACATCCATTTCATTTGAGCTATTTTAGCGTATATTTTTCGTTTCTCCCCTATAGTAAAATTATTTCGTTTCAATTCTCTATAACAAATACGAATATGTGAAAAAATCATTTTTAGCCATATTTTATAATTTATATGAGAATAATTGTCTTTAATCAATTTAAGCGTTTGATCTATTTTCGTTAATTTACTTGTAAAATTCATTTTTGTATAATACACAGAGAGAGAAAAAATATTAAAGGAAATTAAATAATATTCAGCTAATTTTTAGTTAGAGTAAAGATTGAAGCTGGATTGGCTTCTCCGGTTTCTAAGATCCCCTTTGAAATGATTGAATATTCTCCCGATGAAATCTCCTCTATATAGGTCTTGTATTCCTTCGTTACTCTCTTTGGTAAAAATAAAATGTAATCGTTCAAGTCTAACAACACAGATTCTCCGAACGTAGACGTAACTATTCTTGCGTCATGTATTCTGTAAGGCTGATCAATGATCAGTTCTGTTAGTTTCAGTTTGGGCTTCCTCTCTATAAAAGTTAATTTGTTTAGTTTCCCTAGCATATCCATATCTATAACAAAATATAGGTACCAATAGAAAATAATGTTCAGAGGAATAATTCGAAAAAACTTACTTTATATTCACTAATAAGACACACGGTAACTTGTTAGATCGAAAGTTTGAAAATTTTACGATTTATAATTATCAGAAGGAAGGTTCTTATACTTCTACTTTCAAGCTTCAAATGCGTTCTTTAAATGCGTGTTATTTTTCAACTTTATGAGGACGTCGAGAATATCGAAAACACGAATATTCCATTTCGAAAACACGATCATTCCAGTTCGAACCATGTTAGTAAAATATTAATTCAGTTAATTACAAGATAACGTTCAAATTACGATGTCGGTGAATCTCTTTCGAAGACACGAATATTCCATTTTGAAACATACCAGGAAAACATTAATTTCAGTTAATTACAAGATAACGTTTATTTATTTAATTGTAGGTAAAACTCGATGGTATTCAGAAAAACAAAGTATTATTATTATTTGAAAGCATGTGTAAGTTTGAAATTCTATTAAGTACTCTCAATTGTATAAAAAGTGTTCTATTTACAGATATCGAAACGAAAATCTATAGGAGGGTATGTCAATACATACCCCAAAACCAAAAAGTATGTATTATTCCTCTATTTTCAGTATCCTCATGATCGTGAAATATACTATTCAATGATGTCTGTGTTATGAGAAAAATATTATGATGATTATTGAATTTTTTTCCTCGTATTGATTAAGGAAATATGTTTTATTTTCAATAGAATTGCTGAATTACTGATTGTAAATTGTTTTTTTCGTTTATATGAAAAATCCATTGAGATCCACAATGGAGTTGAAATTACAGTAATCGATCTGATATTTCATGAGAGAATACCTCCGTCAGCAGATAGATCCACAAAGAGAAATGAACCCTCTTAATTTTTTATTGAAATTACAATTGTTGATCTCATATTAACGATGCTGCTAAGACTACCACCACAAAAAGACAATTCCTTAATTTTGTTTCTCTATTCAAATTACAGTTATATTCAGTGAGAGGACAGATAGATCCTACTGCGAAAAAAAAATAAATCTCTAATTTTATTTCAGTGAATTTTCATGGACAATTTTACATACAAGAGTTATTTTCTGTGTTTGTTCTAATAAAGCACTTTTTAGCATAAACCATTAATGATATTAATGGGGAATAGGGGGTTTGAGGTACCCCCTACCGGAATTGAATATGTTTGTACTGTGGAGGGGTACGAAATATTCCTTATTTCAGAAGAAGAGGGAACAGTGGTGTGGGCTATTGAATGGTTTGCTTCTTAAGTCGACTTTTTAATATATAAGATATTATAATGTTATGTTTTGTTTACAGATGCCACATCATATGGAGGGGTAGATGATTAGGAATTTTAGGTTTAAGGTGTTTGTTTTATTTAATAATAATAAAAATGAAAACAACGTTTAAGATTATTTTTATCAAGCATCATAATCATTATTATTATCACTTTCAATAAAAATATATTCTAGGCAAATCTACATAAAATATTAATTTAATAAAGGAGATGAAAATAGACGTAGCTCAGAACGGACAGCCTCATCTAGTTGTGGTACGTCTTCATGAAAACAACGTTTAGATCATTTTTATCAAGCATCATAATCATTATTATCACTTTCAAGAGTCCATTTGATAGCAATATTTAATAAAAATATATTTTTGGCAAATATGTATATATCATCAATCTACATACATGCTCTCAAACCATGTCCCTGCAATCCTTCTTTCCCAATAATCTCTATTCTACAAATGATATAAAACGTCTAATAGTACTCCAATGTACTAGAGGTGTTTCGCTAGATTCTGTAGGTGAGTACGGTGGTGGCGAATCAGTGTTAAGAAAGATGGTATCATTGTCATCTACACCTATAACGTAAATGTCTGACATTTCTGACTCTGTATCAGTATCTTCTAGTGAAACAGGTGCGGAGTGTGAATTCATTAATAGATCTAAAAAAGTAGCATTAATGTCTAATTGACTAGCTTCATTCAACTCGTAGGGTGCCAGCAAAGTTTCAAACATCGTCTGTTGGTGATTAGAATAAGCCATACTTGCAGCATGTAGGAAATTTTTATATAATAAAAATATATATGAAATTGATATTTATTTCACCCTCTCATATAGCTGGACTTTGGTACTAGACCGCTAGGGATCGAATCCCACGACAGAATTTTTTCATTTATTATTATAACGAACTGAACTGAACCTACTCATATATCGTCGCATATATCACCAACATTTTTGTCGACCGATACCTCTTCGCTCTCCTGATATCCTAATACGTACGCTCTTTCTAGAAAGCATTTACGGCACTAATTACATCCATTTTTCTTCTTTCTCATACACCTTACTTCTTTCATACGAAGATTTTCCTACTACCTCTTCTGGTCATTGACAATGAACTCCTTTTAGCTCTTCAGCTTATTAAATATGGAAATTTTTATATAATAAAAAATATTGATTTGTTATTTCACCCTCTGATATAGCTAGACTTTGGTACTAGACCGCTAGGGATCGAATCCCACGACAGGATTTTTTCATTTATTATTATAACGAACTGAACTCTGAACCTACTCATATATCGTCGCATATATCACCAACATTTTTGCTTACGTCGGTTGGAAGGCAGCGTAGCTTCGACAATAGAGCGCTCGACTGTGGTACTACACCGCTAGGGATCGAATCCCACGATAGGATTTTTTCATTTATCATTATTTCAGCTAGGGTCCGCCATCCCAACTAGCGCCATCTTGGATGAAAGGAGCCCCATCTTAGAAGGTCCCCCTCAGGACGTCATCTTGAAGGGGCCCCCATCTTGAATAGAGACACCTAGGTTACCCCATCTCACCGCTTCGACGGACGCCATCTTGGAGGGGCCCCCAGGACACCATCTTGAATAGACATCTTTCTAGGTTACGCCATTCCACCTGGAGGGACGCTCGAACACCATCTTGGATGGACGTCATCTTGAATAGACATCTTTCTAGGTTACCCTAGTTCACCTATGGGCTGACCTACCTACTTTGTGGGCCAGAACCGGCCTTGTTATTCTACTCAAATTATATTTTCCTATAACGTCTATTCGCTTGTATTTTCAGAAAGTCAAAAAAAAAAAGAAGTAGGGGGTAGCGTAATGCCATACTTCTCGGGTGTGACTTACAGCCCGCCATACCGACGCGAATACATTAATTTGAATAAAACAATTCAACCATTTGTACCAGGCTAATTTTTGCATAGCTATTCATCGTCAAGTAGCCATTCACGAAAATTACCTTGCCATACTTTTCCGACAGTTCTCAATGGCCGCCAAAAGGACTAATTTTTTTTTCGCCAAACGATTTGTACCATTATTGCATTTGAATTTTTGGAAACTATCTGACAAAATGTGACCATTATTATTTTTTCCATACTTCTAGTAGGGGAAAAAAGTGCTGCCATACTTGAAATAATTATTTATTTGACACGTTTTAAAAATACGACTGAAAAATACATAAAATCATTTCTTACATCATGTCATCATTGTATTCTCTTCGTTTGGATGCAATTATACCTAAAAAAAATTATTACAGATTGTTACCATGGGGCGGACGACTGTCGGACTTGCGCTAAAAGGTGAAAAAAAATTTTTTGGCGATTTGTACCAGTATGGCATTTGGATTTTTGGAAATTATACGTTACAATGTGACCACTATTATATACAATATAACATCTGCTTATGAGACAAGATTGCTGCCACCTAGGTGTTTGAAACTTTGTACTTATATTCGTTAAATCTCAAACTTAAATTAGTGCCATACTAGTACAAATCGTTCGAATTACGAATAAAATTTTAGGATTTTGAAAAAATATTGTTCACATTCGCCACCTCTCACAGATATGGCATTATCAGAATTCTATTTATGATCATACAGAGAACTGTTAAAAAAAGTTTCAGGGTGCTACAAATCGTTTCGCGAAAAAAAAATTAGTCCTTTGCGGAGGTATGGCGGCCATTGGGAACTGTCGGAAAAGTATGGCAAGGTGATTTTCGTGAATGGCTACATGATAATGATTAGCTATGCAAAAAATAGCATGGTACAAATGGGTGAATTGTTTTATTCAACTTAATGTATTCGCGTCGGTATGGCGGGCTGTAAGTCACACACGAGAAGTATGGCATTACGCTACCGCCTACTTCTTTTGTTGTTCGACTATCTGAAACTACAATCATTTTTGTGGAACAAATCGTTCAACACAAGTTATTTATCCGACGCGTTCGATTAACGCCCACGCGATTGGGTCGCCGGTACCAGCGCTATGACCATCATTTTCCTTTTTGCCTTTACGTAATTAGACCGCCATACTGGTACAAATGACCTAATATTTTGTGTCACCATCTCACGGTCTAAGTATATCTGAATGCTTCATTTGGAAATGTGCAATATTATTTTTATTTGTTTGAAATAATCAGTGTTTCACACCTTGAAGAACTTAAGAAAAGGATATTACGAACAAAATTGTGGTCTCCATTATGGAGTATTCTAATGGTATTGCAGAAATTCACACGAGCAGCAGAATCCCCGGCAGATAGCGAATACACCTTTTGGTAGTGGTACGGATGAAGGTTTTGTTCGCCTATTGCTTCATGTACGGAGATCTTGGGATGCCCTCTTGGAAACTAACTTGCATTGGGATTATTTTGTGTCGAATTCAAAATACGGACTTCTGCTTCTGCTGTTCTAGTATTCCGTTGTAGGCCAAAAATTCTAGTTGTGAACTATCCAAATTATCCCAGTCTTCGATGGATAGTACTGAATATTCGCGATTGGGGTAGGTGTCTTTTGGAAATGCTTCACGTCGTGCTGCAAAAACATTACCAGCAGTTAAGACGTAATAATAATGCATGTCCCGCAACTCCGCGTAAAGCCCGCTTTACACTCGCCCGCTCTGCACTCGCCCGCGAATCTTGCTGTGAATTCACGCCGCGATCCACGCCGTGAATTTCGCGTTGAAGCGTGTCCCTCCACACTAGCAAAGCTTCGCACCGTGATGCACCGTCAATCAAGCGCGACCCTTTGTCGCTGGACAAAAAACCGACACCGATCGGGAAAAAGCGCGAAGCGCGAATGCGAAGGCGCGAAGCACGAACGCGAACGCGCGAACCCATCTACACTGGCGTTTTCGCGGCTTCGCGGGATTTCGTGCCGCGAGTGTAGAGCAGGCATTAGAGTAATTGTTATTCATTATTATTTTTTTATGACAACAATTATTACAAAAGAACTTGAACAAAATTACTAACTATCAAAACAAATTATCCCCAAACTTGTTTCTACGGCGACCATAGCGCACGTTTACAAGGGATGCTATGTTTAAGGTTGAGAATAATTTAAAAGGATTCCGTATTCATCACACGCAAGCAATGTTAGTTTAGCGTTTTTCTCGAAAACGGTAAGATTTATCGAAACACAAGTGGTATACCTTTTTTTTCATGTCAGAAGGCCAGGAGAATGAAAATATTCAGTCAAAAATCGTTTACAGTGTAACACAAAAAAAATTGAGACCATTTATATGAAAGTATAGGCTCGTATGTGGCGCCCTCTACAAAATGCGAAAATACGGTGAATAAATTTGTTTTTCTCATCCCGATAAAGTCCCAAATACTAGATTTCTTCGAAATATTATGAGCGTGGCAAAACGTAAAGCAATAAAACTGTAAATAAAATCTAACTTTAACACCCTGTAACTACGTTAATAATCAAATTTCGAAAAAAATTTCATTTACGGTCTACAATTCTCCCCTGAATTTTTTGCTCGTCATTTCCGGACACCCTGTATATACAGAGCGAGTCAGTTTTTTGTAGCAGGAGTTTAACATCTTGTAAAAGACACTTTTTTATGATGAAAATCTTTTATAAACATATATGCTTAGGAGCTTCATTTCTAATATTCAGGGTGCCAAAGTTTTATATTTTTCTGTTTTTTGTTGTTTCCTCCTACAATTTTCAAAATAATTGAATGAAATTTGGAACACCTATCTCACTTCAATAGCTCAATATTTGGGGCTATTGAGCATTTTTGAATAACTACAGGGTGACACACTTTTGGGGGAATCGTACCCAATTCAAACCTCGAACTTTACGCGTGCCGCCTCTGCTTCCAATTAAATATCAATTTAAATTCTCCCTTCAATTTGGATACTTTTTGCTCTCTTGTATGTTTTTCGAAAACTGCATGGATGTCGAGATAAATGCCAAAAATAATAGACTTGTGATGAAACTTTATTTATTGAACACATTTCATTTGACATTTATTAGTTAATGACTGAAAAAATTACTGATGAATTGTAATTTGGTAAACATAATACACTTCAATAACTGAATATTTGGGGCTGTCAACCATTTTTGAATACCTACAGGGTGATACACTTTTGCGGTCGTGTGAATAGAGGAGGATTACCTTATAAACGGTCTGGTGATTCTGAATTTTTGATCTGGTTCTAGGATGGTTAGTTAGTAGGTATTTGAAATGCAAAATGCACAATTTTTCCCGCTCCATGCCCGCCTGAAATGAACCGAAAACAAATCTGCACTGTCTTTAGATTTTCGCATATATCTTCGCAAAGCTTACTACGCGATTACACTTTAAACACAAAGGTTTTGAAAAAAGATGTACAGATTTTGTGGTTTTCAATATTTTTAAAAATTGTTCTCTTTATAGTTTAGCTTAGAACAAAGCTTTTAGTCAAAAGAAGAGAGCAGATCCTAATTTTTCACGTACACAGGATGTTCCACTTATTTTACAACTATCAAACTGTCGATATTGTCACGTTTAGTACCGCGACCTTGTCAGGCGCCTCCACCATCTTGTCACGTTTAGTAACGTGGATCTGTGCTATATCGGGGTTTCCTAAAGCTAAATGGGGGTAAATAAAATAAAATCAACTGCCTTTACCATCTTGTCACGTTTTCTCAACGCTTCTAAATAATCTTTAAGCTGCTAAGGGGGTTCAATAAAGTATACGAGGTTCGTTAATACCATATTTTAATTAATTAATCATTTACGTGGATTCATACATAGAAAAGGGAGAGTTTACAATTATAATTTCCTTTTTTGTGCTACATACCATCATCATTAAATTTTTATATTACATACCTTACAACTGAGCCGGGGCAAATATCAACTTGACTAACTCTACATCGTGAGGCTGAGAGTTTTCAACACGATGGAAATTTGGAAAAAACTAGAGCTTGAAGAGCTGAACTGAAAGCCGAAAACTGAAAACTGATTTGATTTTGAATTTGTCGCGATATTTATCTGTTTGGCGTACGTGACTATTTGATCAAAGAAAATGCTGACTTGCTTCCAGAGCGGAAGTGAGCCAGACGCCAAAGCTGAATTTACCTCGCGAATTATTTCATTTGACTTAATAAAATAATTTAAATTAAAATAATCTGTTGGCTTATTAGATATATATTTGACATTTGCCCCCGCTTCGGACACTTTGGCCCCCAAAGTGAACATAAGACAAACAATCTGAAATTGAGATTTAAAAAAATACATTCAAAGCATCAAGAAATTCAACAAAATCACATGATAAACATCAAACTGAAACTGGAATATATAATAAATCACAAAAAAAACATTGATCTGAGAAAAAATATAAAAATCTGACAAAAAAATGTATTGTGAAACAATATAAGTGAAAAAAAAAATTTTAAAAAACGAAACAATGAGATACAAATACAAGTCGGCACAACTGACCCTGGTAACAGTACGGCACTGGTCACGCAAAGTTTTCACTAATATTTTATGTAATAGTAAAGCACTATCGTGTAAAGTTTTTCGCTCTTCGTCACCTGATACTGGAATGTGTTCATCGGTCTGCTTGACGATACTGGCCACTCTGATTGTTGTTGAAATACATCTTGTTTGGTGAGACATCTCAGATCCCCTTAACGTAAATTCTTGACTCTTCCGTGAATGAGGAATGTGGATAAAGCATAAATGCAATGAGATTTTTCATCCTCTAGTATTTCGGTAGTCCCTCAGATATAGTAATATAAGTATTGATTTTAAATATTTTCTTCGGATGATTTGGCATGCTTTTCTTCCTTCAATTGGTTGTGTTGGGGGTGTTGGTTGGATGTCTGCACTTAGGGCCTACATGATTCATTTTTTCTCATGTTGGGGTAGGTCGACCAGTTCATTGACCATTGACTTAGGGACCAGGTGACTTCGATGTGCTTAGTGATATATAAGTGCCTTGGTTGTAACTCTCGGTATCTCTCATGTTTCTTACGTTCCATTAGTTACATGCAAATGAATAAAAATTAGTGTTTTCTAGTCAGTCCCATAATAATTAACTTAAAATAGGTATTAATTGTTTTTATTTATTTATTTATTTTGTATTTATATATATATATATATATATATATATATATATATATATATATATATATATATATATATATATATATATATATATATATATATATATATATATATATATATATATATATATATATATATATATATATTTAAATCGTAATAAACTATTCCTAGGTATCTACTTATTCAAAATTAATTTCATTAGGTGTTGGTACGCTAGTTATAGATTTGACAATGTGAATTCGATTTTTCGATTTTTAAAAAGAAGACATTATTAACTTGTTACAATATGGGAATTAAATCTGAATTATAATATATGTAATGGTTCTTTAACCAAGGCTAAGTTAAGAATGAATATAATAATGAAACTGATGAACTCTTGTTCCCAAGTATCTGAAGCATAGGATGAGTTCTGGGAATGGAAAGATGATACTGCTACATTGACACTTCCCAGTGTCTTCTACCGTGAGATCCCAGTGGCGGATCGTAACTTCTCCCTCCTTGAGACTGTTGAACATCCATGGATGTGAATCAAATAATGATGGTGGCTGTAGGATTTTCTTGAATTCTTGGGTTTTCTATTTCCTTGCATTTGGTTTTTCTGATGCAATGGCCAGTGATGATAATTAAACAGATTAAGCTCAGTACACCTGATATAATAATTAAATAGCTAAGGCTGTATGAGTTCGGTTGATGGTTTTCCAGGAGATTTTCTTGTGTTACCAATGCAGATTTGAGTGTTTTTATGTCGTCCAGTTCAATATGGTCAAGAACTATTGGTTTTATTATTTCGGATAGGTTAGGGCTGTCGAACAGATCTGTCAGATCGATTTCAGGAAGCTTAATAGGTTTGTAATTGATTTCCTCGTTTTCATATATCTTAAAAATGGAGTTTTCTATGATGACTTCACAATTTTGGGGGAGTTGTAGTAGATATATACCAGATGAAGGAATATTTTCTGAGTCTTCTCCACAATTTTGTTCCACCACTAGTTTTTCTGGTATCATAATAATGTATATATTTTTGGAGACTTTCTGGATTTTTGGATGTTTGAAATGTACTATGAGTTGTTTGCAATTCTTCAAATTTTCCTTAAACTTGATCAATCCTACTTCGCACGGCGAATCGACTTCGTTCTTCACTGGATTTCCATTTGAGCAGATGTATGTATTTTTGATGACTTCTTTACAGGGTTGATTGGTCATTAGGTGGTAGTGCTCATTTTGGATAAGGTATTGGAAAGAGGCGACAATAATCTTATATTGGTTTCCGAATTTTGTTGGGACTGGCCACAATTTGTAGTAATCATAATTTTCCCTCTCCGTTAGTGGAATTTCGATAATAAAATTTATTTGTGTTGATTTTATATAATACTTTACAGTAGCTATTTTTTCGAAAAGTAAAATATTTTCTTGAACTGGTTCAAAAGTTAATTTATGATTTTTATCAAGAAAAGATTCAATGTATTTAAGTTCATGAAGCAAATCATTTGGATCAACAATGGAATTATGGAGGATATTGATCTTTGAAAAAGTAATTGCATTTTCTAAGTTACTTAAAATTTGTGATATAATTTGGAATTCTGAAATTATTTGTGAAGCAATTATTTCTGAATGTGTGAAATGAAAATTATTTGCGTTTTGCATGTCGTGATTCAAAAGTTGTGTTACTTTACCTTGTAGCACTAATTGGTTCTTGGCTAATCCTGAAATTGTATGATTATACTTTTCGATTGCACCTCGTATAACACTGAGCTGTTATTTCATAAGGAATCTAATTTGACCTGTATTTCGAGAAAAACTCTCGATTGCCTTATCATAACGTTCAGCGTCCGATGCATCTAAGTTTCCAGTTACAGCTTTAATAACAGAACCCAGTCCATTAATTAAACCTTGCTTCGTTTATGCCTCTGTTGTTGTGGATTTATTTGGAATAGTTGGTTATGTATTCTGTTCTCAAGATTTTCTATTAAGTGATAGGAATTCAAAAGTTCTACTTTATAATCTTTACTACTGCCTATCCCACTGAACGTTTTTTTATCAGGGCGGTTGAGTACTGTAGAGCTTTAAACTCTTCTATAAGACCAGATATGTCATATGTTTGAAAAAATGACCACTTATCTGTATGAATTTGCGCAACGCCAATTTTGAAGGGGAGAAGAAATGGGGTTTCACTAATTTTCTGAAACGAAGGGTGTGTAACCTCAGTTACAGCGGCTCTGATGGAGGATCTGTAACATAAATATTGGGGACCCTTAATTCCTTTACGTGGATAATTTCTATTTCCGATGTTTTTAAGTTTTTCATTTTAACTTTGTTATTGGGTAGTAGTTCAATTATTTCAAACGGACCTTTAGCCTTATTGTCTTTCTTGTTTCTGCTTTAGAATGCCTTGTAAACTTGTTGACCGATTTTAAATTGAGTCTGAGTTGGACCTTTCTTATTGTGGTTTTCAGTTATACGTTTTTCTGTTTTTGCATATTTTTCGTAACCGTTTCATAAAGGCTTTTAAGTTTATTTCCATGATTTTCTATATAATTTGAGAAGAAGGAACTATCAATTAGATCATGAGGGTCTCTAGACGCGGTGTGTCCTAAAATTAACTCGAAAGGTGTTAATTTTGTGACAGAGTGTATTGAACTATTATATGCAACTAAGGCATATTCCATTACATTACTATCAGTTCCGTATTCATTTCGAAGAATACGTAGGTGTTCTAACAATGACGAGTGGAATCTTTCAACATCTGAATTACTTTCGTGGTGTAAGGGAGTACCAAAGTGAATATCAACTTTATGAATTTTGAGTATTTCTTGAACTACTTCGTTGTTGAATTCTGTGCCGTTATCTAAAACAATTTTTTCCGGTTATCCATAAAATGTGAAATAGCGAAATAAGGTACTGCTGATTTCTATAGCGTTTTTAGCTTTGATAGAGAATGCTTGACCATGTTTTGAAAATTTATCAAGAACGGTCAATTAATCTTTACCATCGAACCGAAAAACGTCTGCATGAATAATTTGAAATGGTTTTGTGGGAGTTTCTGTAATTATTAGGGGAGAATAAGGTATTGCTCTGCCATATTTTGAAATTTTACAAATGTGGCAAGAGTTTATATAAAGTGTTACATCTTTCTTCATTTTAGGCCAATAATAATTTTTTTGGAGATGTTCGAAGGTCTCAGTTATTCCGCGGTGGTTGCATTCACCTTCGTGTTGGAATTTAATTAACATTAGCTGTTCTTCCTTATCTTCAACTGTATTTACTAATTTCGTAAATTTTACTAACTTGAGTGATTTCGGGTTGAAGTGTTCTCTATACACTAGATTAAATTTTGCGTATTGATCTTCATTGTGAAAATGAAAATGGAATTTATGTGCTGATGTAGTATATTCCTGAAGAAATTTCAAAACTAATTTTGGATTATTCATAGGAATTTTAACAAACAATATTTTTAAACTTTGGTAGCTCTCGTCTTTGACTTCCAATTTATCATGTACATTCGGTGTAACTATAATTTGATGGGATTTATTATTTATAATTTCGTCTAGAATTTGTATTCCGTCGTTCGCGGATTCTGAGTTACTATCGGAATGCACCGTACAGTCATCGTCGCTGTTATCGTTGTTAATTGAACGGGAAGTTGAAAAAAGAATGTTTTGAAGAATTTTAATTTTATTTCCTTCTTTGCTAGAACAGGGTTGGGGTTCTGAGTCATCAATGAGATTTTCTGCAAGATTTTTCAAATATGCTAATATGTCTTGATTCACTTCTCCTGGTTCGGCTATTAGACTATCATTCTCGAGAGCATCAATTTGAATTCTAGATAAAGCGTCAGCGTTTGTATTTTGTTTTCCTTTTTTGTATATAATTTCGTAATCAAACTCTTCCAGTCTAAGGCGCCATCTAACGAGTTTACTATTGGGTTATTTTACATTCCAAAGCCAAACTAGCGGTCTATGATCCGTTTAAATTTTGAAACGCCTTCCGTGCAAATACGGTCGAAAATATTTGCAAGCCCAGACAATTGCTAGTAACTCCTTTTCAATTGCTGAGTATTTAACTTCGGTTTCATTTAAGGTACGGGAAGCAAATGCAATTGGTCTATCATGGGGTAGGTTTCCTTGACTTAATATACCTGAAATAGCATAATCGCTCGCGTCAGTGGTTAAAATGAATGGTTGCTTAAAATCTGGGTATTGAAGTATAGGGGCATTTATGAGGAGGTTTTTACTAGTTTCAAATGCTTCTATGAATTCTGTAGTATGAATGACTTTTGCGTATTTCTTTAAGCATAATGTTAGAGGTTTAGTAATTTTTGCGAATCCATTTATGAATTTACGGTGATAACCTAGTTAACCAAGAAATCTTTTTATTTGTGCTTTATCTGATGGTATAGGAAATTTTTGAATGGCTTTGATTTTGCCAGGATTTGGACGTACACCCTCTGGCGTTATAATATTTCCTAGATATTGGACCTCCTTCCGAATAAATTGACATTTGCCCATTTGGATTTTTAAGTTAGCTTCCCTCAGCCTAGAAAATACTTCTCTTAACCTACATAAATGTTCTTCTAGAGAAACCCAATAAATGATAATGTCGTCTAGGTACACAAGACATATTTCATTTTGTAACCCTCTCAAAATATTATCCATGGCCCTCTGAAACGTCGACGGACCTCCTTTGAGACCGAAGCTTAATCTTTCAAACTGGTAATGACCATTTGAGGTGGAGAACGCTATCTTAGCGGCGTCAATAGGATCAACCTCGATTTGATGATATCCTGAGGCTAAATCTAACGTGGTAAAGTAATTTGATTTTCCTAAGTTATCTAAAATCTCAGTTATATTTGGAAGTGGATATCTATCGTCTATAGTTTTGGAATTTAGTCTTCTATAATCAATCACTAATCGAAATTGTTTTTTCCGTTTGAGTCAGGTTTTTTTTGGAACTACGCAAATAGGGCTAGACCAGGGGGAAGTAGAAGGTTGAATTATTCCTTCTCTTAACATATTAGCAACTTGCTGCTTCACTTCGTTTTGGTGAACTTCTGGTAATCGGTAATTCCTTGTATAAACCGGTGTTTCATCGGTAAGATTAATTTTGTGTTTAATTTTGTGAGTAAAGCTAAGAGGTATACCTTCACAATGAAATATATCACGAAATTCTATACACAATTTCCTAATTGCCTTTTTTTCTTCCGGATTGCAATGAGCTAAATTTTAATTTTTCATATTTGCCTTTAGAATGTTATCATGAGATTTATTAAAAGGGATATCTTCATCGACATCCATTCTTTCCATAAAATAGTTTTCGTTCAGATTAATCATTTCAATAGGTACGGCTTCGAAAAATTTTATTTTTACGAAATTTTCTGCTGAATTTGTGATAGTTGTGATAGCAAAATTTTTGTCTACGTTAACAAGAGCCATTGGCATTTCAGTGCCGTTTTCAAAATTTTTATAATTCAAAATACCTGTGTACCTTACACTGCGGTAACTGGAACTTGAACTGAAACGATTTTATGCGATCTAGGGGGAATTGTAATACAGTGGATCGGTTTAGGTTGATCGCTACTGTAGAATGTTTGGCAAATATTCGAATTGTAAATAATAGGAATTTTAGCCTTT
>JARQZK010001155.1:0-2500 GCA_030704885.1 Cynegetis impunctata
AGTAATACTAGAGTGCATACATTTATTGCGTATAATTATTTAAAATTGAAAAGTGCACAATATAATCTAGATGTTTGTTTTTATTCCTTTGGAATTGACAACACAAATAGCTAATTTGCACGTTTCACTTTAAATTGACTATGTTCGAATTCTGTCCTACTTGATTTGAAATATTTCGCTTGGTTAGCCAGTCAAATATAAAAAAAACTAAATAGATGTGATTAGCCCATAATAGCCCGGTCAATTTAGACATAAAAATAGTGGTCAAATAAAAAAAAATTCCCAGAGAGCCAAATATTGCTGGAGAGTTGGGGTTTACCATTACAAATAAAGATTCAAAATCCCCATCGATACTATGAGTGCTAAAAAAGTTACTCGGGGTCAAAGGTCAAAATTTGAGGTTTCTTGAATTTTTCTCGAAAACAGTACGTTTGATCAGAAAAAGACTTTTGACCAAAGCTGTAGATCTTAAAATTTTCTACAAAAATGGTCTTCATGATTTTTTTCCCAAGATTTACCATTCCTGAGATATCGCGATTCTAAGAGTCACATTATACATGATATTCACATATAAGCCACGTATATACAATCAGGCACTTTAAAATAAGTATGAATACATATTTGTGTCACTTATTATATTATACTATTTTGAAAACAGTTATTCGAAAGATAGTCAGTCCCTAACTACTTACTGCTAGGACACTAATGGATAAAATTATTTATTTTCTGAAACCTGGAAGGTCCCAAAAGCGAACAGAAATATATTCTTCAAAAAGTTTATCTGATTCTCCCAAATACCAAAACTATATTTTATTTTTACATGCAATAACCGGCTGCGACACTTAGTCAGCAATGTACAGAAGGCGTTATTTAAATTATTCGAAGAAAAAGATTTGACTGAATGCGCTAAAATATTTACAAAAATTGATTCCACACCTCAAACAACAATTACGGAGGGAATTCTCTTCCTTCTTGCGGTTTATGGAGCTTCAAAAAAAGTTACTTCCATTGATAAATACCGATACTTAACTTTTGTAAAAAATACGCGAAACAAGAAACAAGTACAACTATCATGTCTTCCTCCAACATCGGCATCTGCTATTCAACACTTGTATCGAGTATACTATCAAGTTCAAACATGGCTAGGCAATCAACTGAACCCAGAAGACTGGGGTTGGAAATTGATAGATAATACTCTTGAACCGATTCAAACTTTACTCCCATCTGCTCCAGAAAAACTCCTCAACACTATTTTTTGCAATTGCAAAAAAGGTTGTAGTGACAAATGAGGCTGTAAAAAAGTCGAGTTACTGTGGTCTCCAGTGTGTACCAATTGTACAAGTTCAGTCTTGCTCAAATATTCAGTTGAGTACAATAGAGGAACATTCCTTAGATTTTAATGAAGATACCAATGACTCAGCCACATTCGAACAATTTAGGAGCATCCAGCAAGAGGAAGAGGAAGAAGAAATCGAAGAAGACATTACTGTTCAAGTAGACTTTCAAGAGTATAAATCTGAATAAAACACCTATCTAAAGAAATCAAAACAATAATCAATAGCAATATCAATATCAATAATAAGGTAATATCTAGAATAGCGTGGAAATTGTGCATATCATTGTATAATGCGACTCTTAGAATCTCGAGATCTCTGAAATGGTAACTCTTAGGAAAAAAATTATGAATACCATTTTTGTAGAAAATTTCAAGATCTACAACTTTGTTCAGAAATCTTTTTTTGATAAAACTTACCGTTTTCGAGAAAAATCCAAAAAACCTCAAATGTTGACCTTTGACCCTAATAACTTTTTTAGCACACATAGGATCGACAGGGACTTTTGACATTTTGTTTGTAATAGTAAACCCCAGCTATCCACCAATATTTGGCTCTGTGGGAATTTTTGTTATTTCAAATGTCTATATTTACCGGGCTATAAACGCTTGAGTACCATCTGAGTTTTACGGGCGAATCATTCATAATTATCAAACATTGCTTTCCTTCATGAACGAAGTTTTGAACATTTTATAAAGTATAAACTGCACTTTTTTCCGTATAATTCAGTATTATTACAATATATACATTTGACGTAGTTACTAAATTACTAATATACATTCCGTACGTTTATTGATATTCAATTTCCTGTTTAAGTTATTCGTGTATTCAACTAATTATCACAGTACGTGGGCTAGCCAAGTATTCTCAAATAATTTGGCTGTGTCAAGGAAGATATGGACTTGGTAAAATAATGATGAACTTTTGAGCACGGTTAATTTCTATTTTACAGAATGACTGCTTAGTTTATAAACAAGCATTTGAATATTCAGATTCAGATTAACTAAGTCAAAATATTTCCAGAGTATTGTTTAAAATCAAAAAATTTAGAGGTTCATTCAAGTTATATAAAATCGCTCTATGAAATATATAAGTACTCCTATGAATTTTGATTTTGAATAACATGATATATCAGAAGTAGGTTTACAGGATCAAAAAGAGAATAT
>JARQZK010001155.1:5000-15000 GCA_030704885.1 Cynegetis impunctata
CCTTCAACTTGAGCAATATTCAGAATGAAAAGTATTTTATACTTGTTATAAAAAACAAAAATACGACATAGAGACTCTACACGAAATTGAGTCAAACATACCTAGATGACATGATAAATTCAATGTTTTGATTCAATCATGGCTCTATATTCCATTTACCATAGAATTTATATCTTCCGTAATATTCATTACCTACCTACCATTATACCTAATTTCAAAACATTTTTCATATGTTGATCTTCATTAAGTCACTGTGCTTACTTTGTACCACTATGCTGTTGTACTATCATATATATTCTCTAATTTTTCATATGTCTTCAAGTATTCTTATTATTTCTATTGTGGTAGTTTCATTTTCTTCTCGGATTTTCGTGATTGATAATAATAGGTTTTTTCAAAGAGAAGGTCTCCTCATGAGCGATTAATTTTTAGTCGTAACCTTTGTGAACTCATACAACACACCTTCAACTCTAACAACAACTTTTTGATGGCGACCTCCGAGGTAGGATTCAAACCACCTTTTTATCTCATTAACAACGCCCATTTTTTCAAGTTTTTGAAGAAAATAACCATGATTGAGACAATCATATGCTCTTATTTGATCTCTAAATAAGCCCAAACCTAGCCCATCTTCCTCCAGTACTTTTATTATTTCATGAGTGAATGAGTATATATATATATATATATATATATATATATATATATATATATTATATATATATATATATATATATATAATAAACCAGGATTATGGGGATAGCAGCAAAATTTAAAGAGTTATCCAAGCTTTCGGAACTGTTTATTTCCATCTTCAGGGAGACTACAATGTTATGAACATGTAAGTATATACACCATTAAATATGTGTGTAACACATACAACTTTGTCTATCTTGTACAACGTGATCATCTTTTTTTCCTTTGTTTTGCTTATTCTGTTCACTGGCCTCGTGCCCAAACATATGATTATAATCTCGTTTTACAATCTTAACAAAGTTGTAAGTGTTACTCACATATTTAATGGTGTATATACTTACATGTTCATAACATTGTACTCTCCCTGAAGATGGAAATAAACATTTCCGAAAGCTTGGATAACCTTTAAAGAGTACTCTTTAAATTTTGCTGCTATCCCCATAATCCTGGTTTATTACTGACGTGTCAGCAACTACTTTCCTCTGATATTATATATATATATATATATATAATATATATATATATATATATATATATATATATATATATATATATATATATATATATATATATATATATATATATATATATATATATTCCTCACAAAAATCGTGATTTGGTGAGGAATTGCCTTTTAGCAGTGTAAACCTTTTTTGTATTGTCACAATGTTCCTACAGAGATTTCTTGTTTTTTCGTGATAATTGAGCTTTTCCGCACCTTCACAGTTCGATAGAGTTTATATGATTCACATTTACGTGAAGTAAGTTGGGTGGGTGCACTGTAGAGGTTTTCAACTAATGTTCTCAATCGCCGCTGTCTTAATGTAGAGATTCCATATTTTTTCGTAGCTTTCTGAAATTTTGTACACATCCAGCTTCTTCTCATTGTGTTAAAAGTTTTAAATTTGGTTCGTGGATTGGGTGGAAGTTAGGAATGTGCTATTGATTTCTTTGTTTGTCACAAATTTTATGTCGACATTATTTCAAGCGTTCTTGAGAAAAGTTTTTACTTATGTAAAAATTTCATACATTTTTACAGATATTCTAGCTTTATACTTATCGTGAGCCCCTTCAAATTGACGAAGTGAGCTAAGAATTTGTATGAAAAAATTTGTAATCAAAAGACAGAAATTTTACATGGTAGAAGGCATGCACCATTATTACATTTTCCGTTCATGATTTCGCATTATTTATTTTCATATTTCATTTCAGCATTTTTTTCTAGGCATTCTAGATCACCCGCTTGTTAAGCGGCTTTTTCTCCTCAAGACTCAGATCACCTTGAGCCTTACTTGAGTCAAGTATAGATTCTCAAGTGGAACTCAAATATATAAATCTTTCTAATTTTTACTTTTATTCAATTGATATCGAAACAAGGTTAAAACTTACCTAATCATGATAATGACACCAATAAAAAAATTCTCAAGATCGAGAATACAACCCAGTTTAAAGCTATAATAATAAACAATAAATTGAATCGCTTTAGCTGAAATGCCTTTAAATATACAGTCAACAGTAGCTCATATTATCTGTGTGTGACGAACTTCTGTAGAAATGGAGATAGAATATTGATGCAAAAACTTAATTAAACAAATTGATATTTTAATTCAGAGAGATTTCGAAAGTATATATATATATATATATATATATATATATATATATATATATATATATATGTATATATATATATATATATATATATATATATATATCTATATATATATATTTATATTTATATATATATATATTTATTAAATATATATATATATATATATATATATATATATATATATATATATCTATATATATATATATATATATATATATATATATATATATATATATATTCATATATATAAACAGGCTCGCTGATATGTATGGAAACGGTCGATTATTCACTAAAGTAAGATAGCTGGCGAAAAATGTTAAGATACAAAAGTTTCATGGTTTTTCAAAATCTATCACACTAAATAAAAATTGAGTGTACAGGGTCAGTCAAAAAGTACTGAAGAAATAAAATTGCTTTTTCTTCAATTGAGCACCCTATATGTTATTTCCTATTTTTTAATTCTGCTCGAAATTCTGAACAGAATTTACATAGCACATCTTTTCCAAAATTCAACCGTTTTCGATATATCGAATTTTGAAAATAACTTTTCACTACTCTCAAATTTATTGAAGAAAAAGTATGTGGATATGATTACAATTTAATTATAATATTTTTACAGAAAATAAAGAAGCATAATTGTTCAGGGTTGATAAAAATGCACGAAACAAGTTGTAATAAACAACAAATTCTATTTAATAAGGTGCTCAAAGTGTTAACCATTTACCTCCTGACAGGAATGGTAGAAATTTCATGCCTTATTCTTTCTTGCATCTCTTCGATATTTGGCGGCCTAATTTTGTAGACTACATTTACATTATTTACATTACATCATTTCGTGCTTTTTCTTTGATAAATTTGGGAGTAGTAAAAAGTTATTTTCAAAATTCGATATCTCGAAAACGGTTGAATTTAGGAGATGATGTGCCATGTAAATTTTGTTCAGAATTTTGAGCTAAATTGAAATATGGTATAATATATAGGGTGTTCTATTGAAGAAAAAGTAATTTTATTTCTTCAGTACTTTTTGACTGACCCTGTATACTTAACCTTTATTTAGTGTGATAGATTTTGAAAAAACTCTAAAACTTTTCTATCTTAACATTTTTCGCTAGCTATTTTACTTTAGTAAATAATCGACCGTTTCCATACATATCAGCGACACTGTACATATATATATATATATATATATATATATATATATATATATATATATATATATATATATATATATATAGTGGAACTATCGCTGAATTTAAATATCAATTTGTTTAATTAATATATACCGGAAGTAGCTACCAACTTCCTTATATCAAATGGCAACCGCCATTTTTTATTCCACATTTGGGTTCCTTTTTGAAAATTAATATCAGTCCATGAAACAATATCTCTTCTTTGACTGTTGTGGATATATTTGCATATTCAAATGTTTTTTGACATTTAAAGATGATACTTTGTATCTCAGTGACTATCAAACATAAAACAATGAAATTTATAATCATTTTCCACAATAATTTACAGGGTCTTCACAAATCATTTCTTTTTCTAGTTTTTTTCGGAAAAACTCTGTTTTTTCAAATGGAATACAGTTTTTTTAATGTCAGATATCAAATGTAGACAAAATTTCAATTCGATTGATATAGCATTGTCCGCTGGCGAACTCTGACGGCCAGATGGATGAAGTTTTTATTTCCAACGTCAACATATGCAATTGCATGTCAAGTTTTTGATTTCTTACAAATAAGGTGGCAAAAGCTGAATAATGGAAAGTGTTAATTTTGCAAAATTTAGAATCAGTAAGTCTAGAGAGTGTTGTGGCGGGAAAAATTGTAATTCTAAAGCACAAACTAATGCGAGTATTAGCTTTCATCGGTTTCCGAAGCCAAACAAATAATTTTTATCGAGAGAAAATTATTTTGGAGAAAAGGTAAAGATTGATTTATTGAAGGTATGGAAAAACAATCTGAAAAAGAATCAAACAACTCCTAGAATGACGGTGTGTTCGTTGCATTTTACAAAATAATTGATTGAAACTCAGATTAGTTCACTTTATTAATGAAAATTCCAGATGCTGCAGCGAAAACATTTAAAATTGTTGAATCTGTGTTGCCTGAACATTTATTTGTCATTAGAAGAAACTTTCATAGTGATATGTGGTACGATAAATATTTCTTCTCCGATCTTAGAAGATGACAAATTCATAGAAGATTAAGTGAAATGATGGAGTAACAAATTTATTATTATGATGGTTATTAGATTGAAGTTAGTTATAATGAGAATACACATGAAACGAAAATATTTTTTTTTTTTGTATATTCATTATTGATAGGTACATCTTGAGTTACATTAGAATTGATGGTGTTTTATTATGAAAACCACTTTGATTATATGAAACATTATGATTTTCCATTGAATCCATGTATACTACTAAATAAATGTTTTTCGTGAAATTTCAATTATTACTGAGATTGAATTCTCGCACATCACTTGTTGAAACATTATAAAGAATAAATAATAAACTTTATAATAAAAAACACTATGCTTATGTTTCACAATAAAAAAATATTTAGATACTGTATTTATCAATAACGAAAAGTCGACATGTTTCGAGTTATGAACTCATTATCAAGACTCATTATCAAGACTGACTAGACAGTCAGTCTTGATAATGAGTTCATAACTCGAAACATGTCGACTTTTCGTTACTGCTAAATACAGTATCTAAATATTTTTTTATTGTTAAACATAATAAAGAATTATAATTTGAAACCCCAGGAGTCCTGCCGACCGACATTTATTCAGCAGAAAGTTCTACCATTGCCGTGTATCTATATTTTACATTGTCTCTTGTTTGTTATTGAATCTGAATAAACTTACTAGTTTTCACGAGTATAATACGCGGAATAAGGACACATTATGTATTCCCACGCATGCTACCTCTAAGTTTGAGTTATCGCCTAGTTATGTAGGAATCAAACTTTACAATCGTCTCCCCCAAGGGATTAGGTCTTTAGATTTATTATGTTTCAAGAAGGAAATTAAGAAGATTCTGTTGAAACACTGCTTTTACAGCTTAAAAGAATATTTTTCAGTTGAATTCTGTTAGTCTTTCTCCTAATAAGTTAATTTGTTACTTGTTAGGTTAATATGTATATTTAGTATGTGACGTGTCCTATACATTTATGTAATGTCTGAAAGGATAAATATATATTATTATTATTATTATTATAAGCCAAGTGTTTTTTATTTTAAAGTTTATATTTTAATTTCAATTATATTTTGTCAAAGTTCTTTCAGAAATAGTTAAATTTCGAATAATAAAAAAAATGTCTCAGTTGGATGAAGAATCATCAGTAAAAAGTTTCCACATATGTTTATTGATAATTGCCCATCATATCTGGCCGATTATAAACTTCGTACATAAAAAAGCTCGAATTAATAGTTTCATATCACTTGAACAAATACAGCTGATTTAGACTAGGTATTTTACAAATCAAATCAAAATAGATAAACAAAAAGCAGTAAAGTTGACGATACCAGGCCTCGAATTCTCTTGATTTTTCCTACATTTTATTATGAATTTGGATCTTTCCAGCCTACCATTATCTCTGTATTTTCGCTGGAGTGAATTTTCACCTACGTATAAAAGCAGTAAAGTTGACGATACCAGGCCTCGAATTCTCTTGATTTTTCCTACATTTTATTATGAATTTGGATATTTCCAGCTTCTCTGTATTTTCGCTCAAAACACTTTCAAATATCTCATATAACTCGTGTTGAAAGTTGGTTTTAAGACGCCATGTTTTGACGTTATCACCTAAGCTCCGCCTGCATGTCAGATCCCAATACCTAAAATTGATAGTATCAAGTTATTTACATTTTTCTTAAATAATTTTTTTATACAAATCATGATTGCCAGGAACAAAAAAATGCTTTAGCAATGGAAATTACAACTTAACTGTCAATGCACAAATGAATAAAAAAACATGGAATAACATTTTGGGATGCCTTCAACCCAGTTTAATTTTTCATTATAAATGACGTAGCAAATAACTTGGTGGTCTTTCAAAGCATAGAAGATATTGAAGCTCCACAAATCGTGGAAATTTTTTTCCCTTACTACATAAGATATATACACTAAATTATTGTCAAAATTTAAAATATTCCCTCCGACATTTTGTACAATGCTACATCATACAAACATAGATCATTTAAATAAATTATGAACAAGAGTGGCTCAATTATACTTCCTTGAGCTATTTCAGTTTTGTTAATCAACATGGTGGATTTTACAGTGTCACCATTTTTTATTATTTCTACTCTTTGTGTTGTTTCAGATACATATGATTGAAACCACTCATTGACTTTTACCATCATCCCGTATATTTCTAGTTTTTGTGATAATTATTTCTGTTTTATCGAGTCATACGCTTTGGAGAAATCTAAGAATATACCATATTGCAATGTCACCATTTTCTATTATGTTTATTATACTTTTTGTAAACTCGAATATTGCAGTTTGTGTATATTTATTTTCGATGTAACCTAGCTGACTTACCACAAAGGAGTCAGCCCGATGTAAAAACTTTATTACTCTTGAACACATAGCCTGCTCGAAAATTTTTGAGAAACTTGACCATAAATTGATTGGACTGTAATTTTCAACGAGTTTGCGATCACCATTTTTGAAAAGAGGTTTGATAAGTGCTTGTTTCAACTATTGTGGAAATATCCCTTTCCTGAAAGAGTTATTAATAATGTACGTCAAAACTTTAATTATTTTTGCGATGGATATCTTTACTATATTTCGTTTTCTCCACTGCTTACTTATTTTTCGAGGATATTGCTCCAATACAGATACCTCAGTTATCTGTATTGATTTTGTGGATCCTAACATTATTGAGAGGTTTTTTTTTTATTTGAAATGATATCGAATCTTATATCGTTCAAGTTTTCCAATATTTCTAATGCTATATTATTGAAATATTCATTGAATTTATTTGTTATTTTGAGTTGTGCTACTTATACTAGACAATCGTTAGTCGGTTGTTGTTTTTCCGTAACGTTGTTAAAAACGGCTCACATGGTTTTTTTATTATTGTCAGATTAATTTATCTTGTATTTGTAATTTTCTATTTTTGAATTTTTAAGTAATCTCTCATATTCCTGTTTTATTTTTTGTACGACTCGTAATATTCGAGGATTTGTCTGCTTGATAACCAAGGGATATCTAATCGATTTAAATATTATTCGTTTATTTGCTGACTAGGAGGAATATTTTTCTGTTTTTTGTAACTTACCGTTTTCAACGAGAAGCATTCATAGAAAACACCACAAAATATGTTCTATTGTTTATTCACATTTTTTATCTATCTCATTGACCAATTTCCATTTTACTGTTGCAGCCTGGTTACAAAAACATTATTAGCATGTTCGGTAAAGAATCTGCAATAATTTCCATTTGTTTTTGTATAAGTAATTATCTGAAAATCGACTTTTTTGTGCTTTATGATCAGATAGATGAAATTCTATTACTTCAGAATTCCATCTTTCTATATTTTTAAAAATATCATCAAGACATGATTTCAACCGTGCTGTAGTCCGAGTATAATAATTGATTGTTTTGATCAAATTGAAGAAACTCATTAGTGTCAGATATTTTGCTATTATTGTCATCTTTCAATTCGATATTAAAATCTCCTGTTATTATGATTAATTTGCCCTCATTGAAAACTTTAGTTAGCATTTATTCCATCCTATCAAAAAACAATCTAATATTTACACTAGGTGGACGATATATATCTATCTATATATATATATATATATATATATATATATATATATATATATATATATATATATATAGATATATAAACTGAGATTGAATTCTCGCACATCACTTGGTGAAACATCATAAAGAATAAAGTATAAACTTTAAAATAAAACACACTTGGCATATGTTTCACTATATAAAAATATTTAGATACTGTATAAAGCAGGAACGAAAAGTTCCATACACTTCCCTAACGAATGTGCGAGTAAGATGGGATAGTCGAGTTATGAGGAAGAACTCTTTCAGTTAGATCATAGGATACACCTGTATGTGTAAGTACATTTAGGATGGGTTAGATCGAATGATTTTGGAGAACGCGTAATCCAATATAACGTGCATACCCTCAACTCGTCAGTTGACTCTGATGAGTATATTAAAAGTTTATAAAGTATAAACTTTAAAATAAAACACACTAGGCTTCTGTCGCACTATATAAAAATATTCAGATACTGTACTTAGCAGTAAAGAATGGTCGACATGTTTCGAGTTATGAACTCATTATCAAGACTGACTACGGGAGAGTATTGCATCGTAATTTATAAAACAGACAAAAGCAAAGGTGATACCTGAAAATCAATTTGTTCGTTTACAAGGGGTAATTGACTATTATGGGCGGAACTTATTTCGAGAATTTCAAGAAGGTCAAGGCGCTTTCCTTCGTTACCTGAATGTAACAATTGCGTTTTGTTGAAATCCAGGAAATGATTGAATTTTATACAATGTTCAACATTTATAGAAAACCAACCTTCACAGATACTTTAATTCACAGCGACAGGAACCAACACATTAAAATAAAACTCAGTGCTTTTTATTCGTTCATACACAGGTTGTTCACTATTCCATTATCGGAAACAAAGTTTCAAACCGAAGGTAATACAATTAAATTATTAGCCACAAATAACGGTTACAATGAAAGTCTTATCGATAAGCTCACTGGGAAAAAACGAAGAAAATATCTGTTGCATTCAATATACCCCACGCAAACTACTAATAAAAAACAAAAATACTTCCCAATAAATTATGTGCCGAATTTGAGTAGCAAAACTTGTAACAGACTATCGAAAAATAACGTTAAAACAACTTGTACAAATAAAAGAAACTAGAAATAATACTTGGTCAATAATTAAGAAAAATCTAAGAAAACAGTGGTGTTCACAAAATATTTTGCGACGAATGTCCTGCTTTCTTTATTGGACAAACAGGAAAGAAAAGAATATAAACATTCGTGTTGAAGAACATAAAAAGTCAATTTTACAAAATAAAAATACCACTTGCTTCTCCGAACATTGTATAAAATTTAATCATTTCCTGGATTTCAACAAAACCTAGTTGTTACATTCTTACATGCAGGTAACAAAGGAAAGCGCCTTGACCTTCTTGAAATTCTCGAAATAAGTTCCGCCCAGAATAATCAATTACCCCTTGTTAACGAACAAATTGATTTTCAGGTATCACCTTTGCTTTTGTCTGTTTTATAAAATAGGATATAATACTCTTCCGTCGTCAGTCTTGATAGTGAGGTCATAACTCGAAACATGTCGACTTTCGTTACTGCTAAATACAGTATCTAAATATTTTTATATTGTGGAAAATAAGAAAAGTGTGTTTTATTTTAAATTTAATACTATATATGTATATATATATATATATATATATATATATATATATATATATATATATATACATATAACTATATAACACATTATTTAAATATTGACACATGTCTTGGTTAATGTGATTTGATATGAATTGTTTGTTTCAGATTTGGAGAATCAAGAATTGTTACCTTCGCATCCTCATATGATCAGTGGCATCGCTAAAAGCAACAAATCTGAAAACAACAATATATCTAGGTCACAAGAACAAGA
>JARQZK010001156.1:0-16202 GCA_030704885.1 Cynegetis impunctata
GCCTACTATGTTAAACAGATATGTTACTAATAATGAAGTAATATTGAATTTAATAAACTAGTATAAGTTTATTCATTTTAATTCAAATTATTTTTCTAAAAATCTTGGCAGAGTAAAAACTCAGTTCTGAATTACCTAAATGTCAAATAAAAAGGCCGAGGACTACAGTATGAACAAATTTATGTATTAAGTAATATTTTTTTTAGCTGTTACATTCTCGATATTCAAATAAAAATATAGAAATCTCCTTGATAAATTACTTTGTATTGTATTATCTTTATTCCAACAGAAAAGTGTAAGTAATTTATATATTTTCTAATATGGTTGAAACAAAGCTTAAAAATGATGCAATAATATACAGGGTGTTTCATTTAAAAAAATTTGGTCATGTATGATAACTCCAAATTTTAAAACCCTAAAAAAATATTGCGTGCGCCACTGTCTTCCTCTTTCAATTTATGTAAAAAGATATTTGAAATCTTTTTTGATAAACCTCCTAATAACGCAGATATGACCATTTATTAAAATTGACTAATTTTCAATTAACCCTCGTATCTCCCAAAGAAAACGAACTAGAAAATATCAAATGTAACCAGTGATTAAAGTTGAAAAAAAGAGATCGACAGTGCGCCATCAGTGTTTGCCTATCTATTCTAGATTCTAATATAGCCTACAAAGACAACCAAAATAACTCACCCTGTACTCTCAAAATGGGCATTCAAAGATGAATATTAGAATCTCAGTTTAAAAATAGTATCAAAAGTTCACCTGATGAGATGTCGGGTTTTGCTTGACAGCATTGCTTATTGTGCTTAATAGAAGTGAACTAATATCTCCAGACGATTCATTTGGATTTGGTGGTTGGCTCCTGTTATCTTCATATCCTCGAGTATCAGGTCTATATCCTTGTGGACCAGGTCCAAAACCTTGAGGATCAGGCCCATAACCTTGTGGCCCAGGGCCATAACCCTGTGGGCCAGGCGCATATACCTGCGAACCAGGTCCAAATCCTTGCGGATCAGATCCATATCCTTGAGGACCTGGTCCATATTCTTGAGGACCTGGTCCATACCTTTGAGGACCTGGTCCATACCCTTGCGGACCTGGTCCATACCCTTGCGGACCTGGTCCATATCCTTGTTGGCCTGGTCCATATTCCTGCGGACCTAGTCCATACCCTTGCGGACCTGGTCCATATCCTTGTGGACCCGGCCCATATCCTTGTGGACCCGGCCCATATCCTTGTGGACCCGGCCCATATCCTTGTGGACCAGGCCCATATCCTCTTGGCCCTTGATCATAATTATCGCCTTGTTGTTGATGCTGTAAATAAATTTAAAATAAAATCCATATTTCATAATCAGTTTATATGATAATATTTGAACCTTATGAAGATTATTAAAAATCATTGTATCAAAAATTAAATATAAAAAGGGATTATGAATCATATCTCATGGAAATTAGAGTTGTAGAAAATCTATTTTGAAATTAGTCCTCATTTCTTCAAATAAAACATAATATTTCAAATTATAAGCATTAATATTCTTATCGAACATTGTAAAGTTACTATTCACTAATTCGAGTACAACCTTCGATTAATTCCATCTTATTTAGGCAGTAGATATCATATACGAAAATGGTAGGTATATAAAGTCTCTGAAAATTTTGCCAGTACGTACGTATTCCAACTAATACAGCTAGAATACGTACTAGGAAACGTATAGGAAAAGAGTAACGAAAATTAACATTTTTATGGCTGCTATAACATTTTTATGACTGCTATAACATTTTTATGACTGCTATAACATTTTTATGACTGCTATAAATTTTGAAAAGATTTCGAAATCGAACGAGGAGTGCGTCAGGGTGACACCATATCACCAAAACTTTTTACAAATCTACTTGAGTACATGTTGAAGGAGATAAATTGGAATCACATGGGCGTTAACATAAATGGAGAAGACCTGAATCATCTTAGGTTTGCAGATGATGTTGTCTTGATTTAAGATAGAATAGACAAAGCCACACAGATGCTGCACGATCTAGAAAAAGCGTCAAGAACGGCTGGACTAAAGATAAACTCTTCAAAAACACAATATATGACAAATCTGGTGATGAGCGGAAATATTTTTCCTTGGAGCGGCACCAAGTACAACAAGTATCGTCCTATGCAAATATCTTGGACATGGAATCCGTGTGGGACGAGACAACCAAACTATTGAGTTTCAGAGACGGAATAGGACTCACCTGGGCAGCTTTTGGGACCTGAGGGATGTGTTTAAGTCCGACATCCCGGTGTGTTTGAAGAGAAAAGTGTTCAATCATGCGTCCTGCCTGTTATGACATACGGAGCGGAAACGCTTACTCTGACAAAACAACTCCATCAAAAAATTACAAGTGACACAACGAGCTATGGAGAGAGCCATTCTGGGTATTTCTTTAAGAGATAGAATCCAGAATAAACGAAAATAAGAAGAAGAACAGGTGTGTAACGGATGTCGTCAGCGAGAATAACAACAATAAAATGGAAATTGGGCAGGACACATTGCAAGAAACAACTGACGACAGATGGACAAGAAGATCCTTGAATGGAGGCCGAGACACGAGGCGTACCGAAATAGAGGTCGACCACCCAACGAGATGGCATGATGATATAAGGCCGCATCAAGCACAACTGGATTGCAGGCGGCGCAGGTGCAGGGAGGAGTGGCATGGAGTACGGGAGGCCTATGTTCAGCAGTGGACGAAACAAGGATAGTTGATGATGATGATGATAAATTTTGAAAAGATGAATACAGATTTATTTAACTTACTTTTCCACCTAATATATTCTCTGCTAAAGAACCTAAGATAGATCCAAAGTCGCCGCCTCCACCACTCTGATTTCCAGGGTTTATTTGTTGTTGATGGGTAGCTTCTTCCTGAAAATTTACCAGATATTAATTTATACATACAATTTATACTTTGTGACATACCTTCTTGTCAGATGGATGTAATACTTGTTGGGCAAGTGAGCCCAGTAATTCTGATCCAACTTTACCTAAATCGAAACTAGGTTGACTATCGCCTTGATGAGAAGTAGGTTGCCTTTGGTGATGCTCTTCTTCCGGCTGAAATTATCGATAAATGTGATTCGATTGAGGAAGTAAATATGTGCATTTTCAGGGTTTTAGAATATCGTACGAAGAATGCAATTATTTTTAGCAGAACATTAGAAATTACCATTTCATATCGAAAAAGTTGATCTCTACTTTTATGTTATTAAATGCTAGATGTTTCAAGAAGATTGAATTTAGGCATTTCTCTGGTGCAATTTTAAAAGCTATGATTAAGAAGATGCGGTTCTAAAGTATTAATAATTTCATGATGAAATAAATGAAAAAACACTAATCTTTCTGCCAGTTTTTTATTCCTCATCATAACAGAAATATATTTGTTTGGAGATTGAATATCTTGGAATGAATTATTTGTACCTTAAATATCTGAGGAAGAAGAACGTCTAAAAATAGCAACTTGTGACAAATAATTCAATATTTCGTGCTTGAACTAGGATTTTAATATTCAGGTAACTTAAAATTATATAAGAAAAATGTGGAAGAAATTGGTTTGGATTTTTTTGATGACAAAGGCAAAATATGAGGGTCTGAAGAACTAAATTAAGATGAAGTGGGGTAAGCGGGGATCTGGCGCAAGTGGGTATTTTTTTATAATTTGGAAAAAACACTGAATTTGGGAACTCAACTCGGAGAAAAATATTCTTCAGATCTTTATTCAGTTACGACATATTGTTTTTGATTTTCAAAGCCATTATGAAACAAGTACATGGTCATTCTGGAAGGAGCTGAATTTTATCGAAAAATTGAAGTTACCCAATGGAAATTGAAAATATTGTCTTTACCATAATAGATCACCTGGGAAAAAATTGTCAAGTTTGTTCTTCTTTGTATTACTCATGCTACTTCTAGTAATTTTTTAATTTTTTTTCATTCTTTTTTGTCATTTTTATTGCCATAGTTCCCACTTGCCCCGCAACTTTTGTTTGGGGGGCAAGTGGGAACTATTTCTTCGGGGGAAGTGGGTATTAGTCCCCACTTGCCCCAATACCACACTCTCCTGTTGAGAAAACAAATCTTGTTCCGATGCACGAAAATCTAAATCTACATTCCGTATCATTTGAAGATTTGTTGCTTCAATCTATAAAACAAAAAAATCGCGAGGAGAAAAAACCGAAAAAAAGAGTGGCTCCAGGGGCTGAAGTGATCACCACAAAAGATGCTTTGGAAAGAATATCTGTTAAGAACAACAAACCTTCAGAAAAATCAAAGATATCGAAAAAGAAAACCAAAGTGAGCATCGCAATTTATATCCGACAGTGACGAAGAAACCTTAGAAGATCTGCGAAGGAAATATGAAAATGAAGAAATAGGGAGACAACAAGAAGAAAATCTCTTGAACATTCATCACAACATCAGAGTTTGAATTTGGGTTTTGGTTGAATTTTCAACTAAAGAATCCAAGAAACACTTTGTTGGACAAGTTCTAGAAGTGAAAGCAGAATAATTGAAAATAAAATTCACGAAGAAGAAAGAAGATACTTCGAAACCAATATTTTATTGGCCAAAAATAGAAGATGAATCTTTGATCACAGAAAATGCCATTTTGAGAGTACTGCCTGAGTCAGATCTTGGGAGAAGAGGAGAATTAATATCTCCTGTTCATTCAATTCGTTCAATATGAAATAATTTTCCTTTTTCAACATGAAAAATCTGTTGTAGAAGACACTCATATTATATTAGTTCGTTTAAGCCCTAAATTTTCACAGTTTGTCTATTAATGAAATAAATTTTCCAAACTATCATTTCTAATCAAAATAACCTCTCCCCAAAAAAGTTCATAACTTTGGTAATTTTGCTGATATTTCGAATCTAAAAAAAGCAAATTGAAGATTGAAATATGTAGATTGACTCACTTGCCCCATTCAATAATATCACTATCCATATGAAAAGTATAAGCAACGAACCCACTTGCCCCAGATACTGGGGCAAGCGGGTTCTACAGACAGGTTTCTATATAAAAATAAAATTTTCGAAAACTTTTCTTTCTTCAGACGAAATAAATCTATGGGATGTTGTGTTCATAACACAGCATTTTCAGTTCAAAGCGCACTTCTGTACATCAAGTTTTCTTAAAGTTATGTGGTTCCAAAGTCAACCTATTGAAATTTTAGTCCCCAACTACCCCACCTCACCTTACATGAATACAGCTCTTCTTCATATTTGGAATATTAAAATTGAAAAAAGAATCAATCAGAAATTATATTCTTAGCTGACAAAGCTAATTTTAGAAAGACAGTTACTAGAAGTAAACAGATGGGCCACCCATCGTGAAACTATATTAGTTGTTGTAAGAATGTTTTTACATTTCTATCTTATCTATCATTTTACTAGAAGACTATCGTTTCGCAAACTGAAAATGAAATACTGTATAATTAAAAACTTACTTTTTTATCAGAAGGATGTAGTACTAACGATCCAAACAGTTCAGAACCAACTTTACCGAGGTCGAAGCCTGATTGATTTTCACCTTGATTTTTGTTATATTCTTGTTGATTTGGGGTGGATTGCCGGTGTTGGTCTTGAGGAGGCTGTGAAAAAAGTTTACTTATTCATCTTCATTTAGAAATGGTTCCACACTGTACCTTGTTCGGGTGAAGCACTTGATCTGCCAAAGAACTAAACAGTTCAGATCCTACACTCCCAAGATCAAAACCTGATTTATCTTTGTCTTGAGGCTGTTGTTGAGAATACTGCTGCTGCTGGGAATGCTGAAAAACATTAATTTAAGTTCTTTTGAGTATTGAATTGAATATAAGGTTTCACTATTGCGCACTTTTAGTCACATTTTTCGTTTTGAAATTAAACGAACACCTGCATGCAATACTTATTTTTGAAAACTAGTTCTTTGAGGTCGTCGCTACTATTGTTTGTAATTGTTACTAACATACTCTACAACAGTGGCGTAGATAGGGGGGGGATCAAGGGGATCAATCCCCCCCATGAGCCGACGAAAATTATAATAGAATTGAATAAAAGTCTTCGTATCTACGTATTTAAGTATACATGAAATTTATTATGCACTAGCACCTCTTTTGGTATTATGTATGTGCGATTATATGAAAATCATCTAGATATGTTTTCGTGACGATTATGCAATTGTGTGTGCAATATCTACTTATAATTTCAACATTATAAGTAATCAAGAAATTTAATCGTTTTTCTAATTTTGGGTGAAGTAACTAGTAGTTTTGAGCATATTCTATTCAATGTTCAATTAGTAAATTTAATCGGTCACCTTGAGCAAAAAACGTGTTTAAAAAAGTTCAAATGGGTCTAATAGAAAATTTTTATTTCGAATGGAAGAAGTCAACCAAAATCACCTCGCACTTCTTTATAAATTGTAGTACTGTATTACTATTAAACAAACTGCTCGAGCTTTTGTTTAATGGGTGTAGTATTATATCTAAAACACGAGCACTTTTGTTTAATAGTAATAGGTAGCAATAAAATTTGGAAAGAAATGAAGTGCGAAGAAACTTTGTTTGACTTCTTCCTTGGTAAATAAAATTTTCCATGTCACACACGTTTTTTGTTCCTAGTGACTGATTAAATTTCTGTTTACATTTTCAATCATTATTTAATATTTCGAATATTTTTTGAGGTAGAGTAGGTATCAAAATATGAGTAACTTTTGGCTTTGACAATTTAATTACTCCATAACATTTTGAAGTAAATAAAAATTATCTGTGATAGCGTTCAATCCATTTCTGGACTTGGAGAAAGATTTACTAATCATGAGAATATAGTCCAGTCAATAAACGCTTTTTTTTTTGTTCAATTTTGTTCATGAGTCTCGGAAAAATATGAACTAGGTGTCATTCGATTCGAAAGAGCATGAAGATATTTTTTGAAAAAATTTAAGTTCCGTTCTTGAAAATTGTAAAAGTTATAATCAATTTACTGAAAGAAAAAATTATCTCAAAAACTAATTGATATTTTTGATATCTAAATACATATACAAAAAAAAGAAATTTTCTCCCGGAACTGTAGGATTAATATTTATAGTTTTCTCAGAGTAAAAATACGGCCGACAACGGGTAGTCTGGCTTGCGAAAGTAGAGCCCATTTGGGACACTTTAACAATAAACATTGTTCAATTATATTAAATATTAAGTTTGCCATTAGCATCTGAAGAAGGTGAAGTTCCACCGAAACGTGCGTCATGCGTTATTTCTTATAATAAAAGTGTAAATTGTTATTTTTAACCATTGTTTTAATATATTAAATATTAAATTAAGGAATGAAAAATTTCAGGTTCTTACTGGATAGGTAAATGAACAATAATCCAGTGACAAAACATTTTTATCGCGATTTTTCAATTGGTTATGCAATCGTTTTTTGCTGCTTGAGCAAGAACATTGCAAGTGTAATAACTGTTAAACTATAGATCTGATTCTTTTTTCCTTTCTTGGAGCTAGTTTCAAAAAAATGCAAAATAGATTCCTGTTAAAAAAAATTTAATTTTTCAGTTTTTTATTAACAATTTACGCACTTTAATTAATCATAAATTTCTTTTCTTGATTCTCTTATAAACAACGCATTTGTTTATAACAATTTTTTAACAGTAGGAGATGAATATTGAAAAAACTATTTCCATGTAGCTTCCGATAATAAAAAACGGATAAATTGTCAATAAACAACTGAAAAATTGAAATTTTTTCAATGGGGATTTACTCTGAAGCCTTATAATAATAGCTCCAAGAATGAAAAAAATTTTCAGATCCATAGTGAATAGTTATCACACTTACAATTTTCATGTTCAAGTACCAAAAAATTGTTAATTAACTATTGCATAACTAATTCAAAAATCGCTATTATCGCTGAATTATTGCTCATTCACCGATTTAGTAACTGTCTGAATTTTTCATTCCTTAATTTTCATATTTAATATGGAAAAATAATTGTTGAAGTGTCGCACGAATCGAGTGACACCTTGCTCATATTTTTCCGAGACTGCTGAAAAAAGTTGAACAAAAATGCACTTTTTGACTAGACTAAATATGTTAGAAAGATTTTCGATGTTTTTCAAGCATGATTTATACGAAATTGTTGATAAATTCATCAAAACTGATGAGTTTTATCAAAAATTTTTTACTGACACACCTGCTGTTCTTGTAACTTGAAAGTGTGGAAGAAATATTTAATTCGTAAAGGCGATTTTTTTTTTTTTTTAAAGAGGTGGGACGTGTGCCCTCTCACACCGCCCGACCCCCGTACAATTTGGCTTCGTCATCTATGGACATTAGCCATCAAATTACTAAATGAGGGGAACCACTGAAAACTCAAAACGCACACAAACACCCAGGAATACGGTGGGAATCGAACCCACCAACTCCGTCAACGAAGACGGCATAGCGCTACCTATAACCTCTCCGCCACGGAGCCTCCCGTAAAGGCGATGTTAAGCCTAAAAATTCAATAACAGAGCTTGATGATTGCCTGGAATTTTTTTTTTCGAATATCAATATGTTGTTCAGAATATTAGCTATGCTGCCGGTATCGACGTTTGAAGCGAATAGAAACGATTCAAAGGTGCACGATAACAGAAGTGGACTTGTAAGGACCCTTCTGAATATATAAAATTCATTGCAAATTAAAAACTTATGTTTGTCTAATTTTTTGTTTTTGAAAGGTTTGGCTGCTCTGTCAATTCATCGTGACATTGGAATCACAGCTGACGAAGTCATGAATGTCGAAAAACGCCGAAAACTAGATTTTCTTCTCTAATTTTCCCAAGAATATGTTCAATGATTTATATATCCAATTTAATATAATTCAATTTGTCACAAATTCTTGATAATTTTTTTCCAATTCAAATAATTTGAATTTTTTTGCAATTTAATTCAATTTTTCTGCTTATTTTGTACTATCTACATGAAAGATTATTTTTATCAACAAGAATAGAACTTTAGAAGAAGAACTTATGAAATTTTGCACTAGGTCATATCCCCCCCCATCGCAAAAAGCTATCTACGCCACTGCTCTACAATTCTCCATTTAAATTACAAAGAAAATTAAGTTAGTATAATTTGGAGGACAAGGAAAAAAATGCAACGGAATTATAAGCCTCGGTCCTTCTGATCAAAATGATCAGATCAAAATAGTTCAAAAACAACTGTAGGATCAATAAGAAGTAGGATCAACTAAATATAACACCAAATCCTAGAACGGAATGAAGTGAGACAACTGCTCGGAAAATGCAAAATTCCATACTCTTTTCGTTACTTATGTTAGGTCACTTCAATATAATTTTTCAGATTTTGTCTCACCTTTTTGTCAGAAGGATGCAATACTTGGTCAGTAAGAGATTCTAGTAATGAAGAACCTATGCTGCCAAGGTCGAATCCAGAATCATTCGAGCCTTGTGGCCTTCCACTCTGCTGATCGTTATTCTGAAGCAAATCGATACGATATGATATTAATATAGTTTATTTATATACCTTCAATTTTATGAGAGTAGTGTCTACATATTATATAAGAATCTATAGACTTTGAAAATATATTTTAAAGGTATCGAATATATATATATATATATATATATATATATATATATATATATATATATATATATATTTAACAATATAACAATGAATCCTTATTTCCCTTGGTCATGTCATCACGCTTGAACGGCTGAACCGATTTCACTAACTCTTTTTTTGTTGTGTTTTTTATTGTCAGAAGAAGGTTCTTATGAAAGAAAAAATTAAGAAAATTGCGCGGGAAATTAGAAAATTTGAGAATACTTAACCACCATATAAAATTATTTCTAATCTATGTCATTTTTATTTTGTCATGACTTAGAATAGAAAAATTCCTATTACTCTCAATTGTTTACCCTTCAACGATCAATCCCTATTTTTGCATCGCGATTTTCATTTTTCTTAAATTTTATCCACAGATCCGCAATAGGGCTGCAAGATGGCAATCGAAAATAACAATAGTCGGTTTGAGAATAGGTCGTAATATATTTTTCATACTCCCAATGATTAACATTTTTGCCGGGTCAGATAGATTGATAGATAGATAGTTAGATAGATAGCTAGATAGTTAGATAGATAGTTAGATAGATAGAAAGATAGATAACTATCTAGATAGATAGATATACATCGGCAGATAGATGAATAGATAAAAATAATTTATATGGCAGAACAACGTTTGCCGGGTCAGCTAGTATATATATATATATATATATATATATATATATATATATATATATATATTGATATATATATATATATATATATATATATATATACATATATACAGTGTGGACCACCAGGAACTGCATCGATCAATATCTCAGAAACTGAATGTAGGAAAAATTTGAAATTTTGGAAACTGGCTAGATGTCTTGGGGCATATTCAGCTAAAATATTTTCATTTATTAGGCCTTTCCGGTTATACCGGAAATAGACCCCAAGTCGCTTATTTCAAATGGGAATATATATTATTACATTTTTGATATCTACCCAAGATTCTAGGCAGATTTTATGCATTATGTCCTATACCTAAGTATAAGCGTTTATGACATATTTAAGTTGTTCTGTCAAAAATGACGATTGCAAGTCCGAATATAATTATCAATTGTTCCTATAAGGAAGTCCTTATTCCTTACTTTGGGAGGGTTTCTTGTTGAGGACTTACTTTAATAGATTTTGTATAATATTTGGGTAACGAATCATACAAGGTGTTCAAAAAATAAGATCTTGAATGAGATTGAGAAAAATCAATTTTTTCAAATGGAAACCCTCCATTTTCCTTATTTCGTAGTATTAAGCATCAAAAATTAAGGTAACTTTGTATAAGGTTATTTATAACAAAAATTTTTAGTTTTCGAAATATTGCCTATTTTATTTTTTATATGAAGATTTTGCATTTTAATCAACAATAAACAATTAGATCTAGGATAGCCACGATCGTATTTGACATTTCAAATCATCGTAATGACACTGTGGTTAAATTATACAAACGAAGATTATTTACACTTATTTATTATTTATGGACAATGTGATAAAGTTTGTCAAGAACATGTGATACATTTGTGACACCATATCCTCAAAAATAGAATCACATGAATTTTGAAGTTGACTATTTAGAGAACTTGCCCCTGGCTGATCTTCGAAACCTTTTCTATCAATGCATAAAATCAGCCTAGAATCTTATGAAGAAATCAAAAGTTTAATAATATATAGGGTGTCCCATTTGAAATAAGCGATTTGGGGTCTATATCCGGTATAACTGGAAAGGCCCAATAAATGAAAATATTTCAGCTGAATAGGCCCCAAGACATCTAGCCAGTTTCCAAAATTTCAAAAATTTTTCCTACATTCAGTTTCTGGTGGTCCACACTGTATATATATATATATATATATATATACATATATATATATATATATATATATAAATATATCTATATATATATATATATATATATATATATATATATATATATATATATATATATATATATATATATATATATATATATATATATATATATATATATATATATATATATATATATTTGAACTATTGTTTCCTGTGTTGTACTGTTATTTATTTAGTCTTTTTTAGCAATCATTGATCATTTAAGATTGAAAATCGACTTTGTTAAACAGTCTACGTTTCGTCATGAAATTCGTGTCTTCCTCAAAACTTTTAAAAGATCGACAACATGCTTTCCTGAAAATTATCGGTAATTTCTAAGCGCTCTTGGTATTACCCTCGAAAACTAACAAACATTATACAATTTCTTAAAAACTGTCTGTGGTATTCCGAATTATAGGACTCAACAACATAATAAATAACTTACAGTGTGCCCTTCTGGTTGTCTATTGGACGAAGGCATCATTCCATCAACCAATTTCTCGGCTGTTCTTTTGGCAAAAGCATCAGCGAAAGCAGACTGGGCTGAATCCAAAAATGAGGGATTACTGCTTTGGTTATTTCCTTCCTGAAGATTTGGATAGAGCTGGGATGAAAAAAATCTATGATTTCTTTGTGTCTCTTCTCAAACGGCATTCAGTTTTACAAAACGAATAATTTCTGAGAACTGAATATAATACAAATGTTTCGCGAAAAATAATTTGTGCCAATAACACAGATGTGTTTTTGTGAAAATTCAATTTCATGAAATCACGTACCTATTAATGATACAGAGAATCAAGTTGACACTATTTTTTAAAAATCAGAAAAGTAAAAACAGAGGAGAACCCAGTAAAAACCATAATGTTTTGATTATTTATTGTTAATCAAGGTCTGCCTACGTATATATATACAGGGCCGTAGCCAGCACTGCTTTCTAGAGGGGGCTAAACAAATTCTTGAGGATGCTTGTTTTTTACATAGTACTAAAATAAATATACGTGAAAAAAAGGGGAAATACAGCTTTTTCTGTCTTTTCACCAAGAAAAGTATACTGGAAAACGAATATTAATTTAAAAACATTTTGGAAAAATGAAAAAATTTTTTCTAATTAAAATAATAAATGAAAAATCTCTCATAGAAAACTCTAAATAGATAAAACAAACAGAAATAAAAAATATTTGAGAAAAATTAAAGTCATTAAATATAAACAAATATCTGGTATCTTTTCTAGAGGGGGCTTGAATAATTTCAGAGGGGGCTCAGCACCCTCTGGCGCTCCCCTGGTTACGGCTATATATATATATATCTATTTTTTTTTTGGATTGATTGGGCCGATACTTGATGTATATATTAATAAACATATTAAAACAATGGTTAAAAATAACAATTTACACATTTATTATAAAAAATAACGCATGACGCACGTTTCGGTGGAACTTCTCCTTCTTCAGATGCTAATGGCAAACTGTTTGCCATGCGTTATTTTTTATAATAAATGTGTAAATTGTTATTTTTAACCATTGTTTTGATATATATATATATATATATATATATATATATATATATATATATATATATATATATATATATATATATATATATATATATATATATATATATATATATATATATATATATATATGTGTGAGTGTGTGTGTGTGTGCGCGTAATAACGTAGTAGAATAAAAGATTAGTGATAATGGTGACGAATGAAGAAATACTACATATTCCATTTCTACATACAGTAATGTCACCAAAAAAATTGTACGAAAAATATATGTTGAAGGAAAAAAAAACAGAACTTACCCCACTTTCCTGAGGTGCTCCATGACCGGATTGTTCCCTACTTTTCGAACCGGAAGAGAACATATTATCAACAACCTTTTCCGCTGCACCTTTGGCAACTGCTTCCGCTATTGCTGACTGCGCAGAATCTAGGAAGCTCTGCATTCCACCCCCTTCATTTGCCTGTGAACGAATGAATACACGAGTACAGAATTTTGCATTGTATGAAATTTTCAAGTAATCACGATATACTCACTGTGAGGTTTTAATTTTTGAAGGCACTAGAGATATTATACTTCACTCATTTGAAGAACGCGCATTCATCCCGGATTTTTATAATGCTTCATATTACTTTTCGTTATATTGAGATAAGTATGATAACGAAAAGTTTATAATACATGAGGAGTGTACTAAAAGTATAATTATGGAAATGGACTAAAATTTGAAAAAGATGAATAAATGTATCAGATGTCCAGTAGTTATTTATGTGCCAAGTGCGTTATATAAATCCTTACGCCCGGAGGGAAACATTCGGCCCGAAGGCCTTTGGCCCGAAGGGCGTAAGGATCTAGTAACGCACGTGGTGCATACAAGATTTTATTTTTCACGAAAAAATTATTTTATTATAATGAAAAAGCGATTTTAAAATCGGTTCATTGCTCCTATCCATTTTCCTTCTTATAGTAGGCATGTCATTTGTTGATATTCTGACGTTTGTGAATATTTTCGTCATCATATTTAGTGCGGGATATTCACGGAAAACTGATTTTCGTGACCTTTTAACCTTTATAACGTTCTCAGCCGGCACGATTTCAATTTCGATTTTTTACATATTATAAAAATGCCGTATAAAGGTGTATGCAGAAATTCAGCTCGCTAGGAATTTTTCCGGCGTTGAAACCTATAATGACTATATTATGAAAATCAGCTGTGTAGTTCCAGAAAAAATTAATTTTTTCGGACTCGTGCAGCTGTATATATATATATATATATATATATATATATATATATATATATATATATATATATATATATATACAGGGTGTCCCACCGGGAAAGAACGCGATCTGTATATGGTAAACTACACATAGGAAACTTTTGAAAATTTGACAGTATACTAAAGTTGATAGGGGCAACTCGACTAAAATATTTTCAAGATAGTGGCACTTCCGGTTATACCGGAAGTAGATACCAACTTGCTTATTTTAAATTGGATACCCTATATATTAATACATTTTTAGATTCTACGCAAGATTCTAGGAAGATTTTATGTATTATCTCCTATAACTAAGTCTGAGCGTTTTTGACATATTTAGGTTTTTATGTCAAAAATGACGATTGCAAGCCCTAATATAATTATCAATTGTTCCTATAAGGATTCCCGTATTACTTACTTTGGGGTGGATTCCTTATTGAAAAAGATTTGCTTTAATAGATTTTGTATAGTACTTGGATAACTAATCATACAGGGTATTCGAAAAAAAAGATCTAAAATGAGATTGAGAAAACTGACAAAAATAAATTTTTTCAAATGGAAACCCCCTATTTTTCTTATTTTGTAGTATTTACCATTTAAAAAGAAGGTAGCTTTGTATGAAGTTATCTATACCTAAAATTTGAAGTTTTCAAAATATTGCCAATTTAATATTTTTATATGGCGATTTTGCATTTAATCGTTAAACAATTAGATCTAGGATAGCCACGATCGTATTTGTCATTTCAAATCATCGTAATGGCACCCCGGTTAAATTATACAAACGAAGATTATTTTGAAGGCTTATCTAAATCATTTTCATTTAAATGCTGCACTAATGAAAATATGGATAGCATAGGGATGATATTTGTGTTTCCGTAAAATTCTTAGAACTGACGATTTAGATAAGCCTGATTCTAATGCTCCCTGCCTTGAAGATTTTGTTGTATATTATGCTTCAAAATATCCCAAAATTGCTATTTCAATATTTTCATTGTTAACAATTGGTTTCTTTATAGCCTAGGATCAAAAATTCTTGAAGTTTTCTATAATTCGTTTAACAGTATTTGGTGATGGTTTTTGTTTATGAGGATATCGGGTCTCACATGTATCACATGTTCTTGAAATAATTTATCACATTGTTCATAAATAATAAATAAGTTCAAATAATCTTCGTTTGTATAATTTAACCGGGGTGCCATTACGATGATTCGAAATGTCAAATACGATCGTGGGTAGGTCTAATTGTTTAACGATTAAATGCAAAATCGCCATATAAAAATAATAAATTGGCAATATTTCGAAAACTTCAAATGTTAGGTATAGATAACTTTATACAAAGTTACCTTCTTTTTAAATGCTAAATACTACAAAATAAGAAAAATGGGGGGTTTCCATTTGAAAAAATTGATTTTTGTCAGTTTTCTCTATCTCATTTTAGATCTTATTTTTTGAACACTCTGTATGATTAGTTATTCAAATACTATACAAAATCTATTGAAGCAAGTCTTTTTCAACAAGAAATCCATCCCAAAGTAAGTAATACGGGAATCCTTATAGGAACAATTGATAATTATATTAGGGCTTGCAATCGTCATTTTTGACATAAAAACCTAAATATGTCAAAAACGCTTAGACTTAGGTATAGGACAAATACATAAAATCTGCCTAGAATCTTGCGTAGAATCTAAAAATGTATTAATATATAGGGTATCCAATTTAAAATAAGCAAGTTGGTATCTACTTCCGGTATAACCGGAAGTGCCACCATCTTGAAAATATTTTAGTCGAGTTGCCCCTATCGACATTAGTACTGTCAAATTTTCAAAATTTTCCTATGTGTAGTTTTCCATATACAGATCGTGTTCTTTCCCGGTGGGACACCCTGTATATATATATATATATATATATATATATATATATATATATATATATATATATATATAATATATATATATATA
>JARQZK010001157.1:0-16166 GCA_030704885.1 Cynegetis impunctata
GGTTACATAGATCGAATCCTGAAACTGACATCACCACAATTACGTCCAGAAATGATACAGGAAGTAAAAAAACTGTTGAATAAGAACCACTATCCGAAAGGACTAATAACAGGAGTTATAAAAGAAAGAACACACAAACTTTACAATACAGAAACAACAAAAAGAAAAATAGAAGACAACATAACAAGAGTTGCAATACCTTTCATGGGGAACTTCTCGTATAAATTAAAAAATATTTTAAAAGATCACAATCTCGAAGTCATCCACAAACCGCAGAATCAAGTAAAACAAATTTTCAGCAAACTAAAAACTGCAACACCCACTACAAAAAAATCTAATGTAGTTTACTCAATTCCATGTAAGGATTGCGGAAAACAATACATAGGACAAACATCACAAAGATTGCAGGACCGGATAAATGCCCACAAATACACAAAAGCAGCAACTACGGCACTGAACAAACACAAATTAACGGAAAATCATGATTTTAACTACGAAGAAACGAAAATACTAACAACACAAAGGAACAAGAAACATAGAGAAATACACGAAATGTTCCATATACAGACAAATTTAGAGAACACAGTGAACGACAGACAAGACATCAAACAACTTAGTCAATTCTACCTACCGTTTCTTAAAAACAAGTCAAACTGAAAAGAATAAGAAAAGAACTAATACATCACCAAGTTTGACATTGACATGCCAGACAAATAAAAAAAATCATTTTCAAAATATATATTATAATAATTGTTTGACGATATTGTTTTATACTCTAGATGTGTTTATTTTTATGTTTATTTTATTGTCTATACTAAGGTAAGCTGTTAAACGTGTAATATTTGTGTAGTCAATGTTGGTCTATTGAGATTTTTATATTTATATTTTAGATACTGAGGAAGGGAGTACTACTCCTGAAACGTCTATTAAACGAATTAATCTAGTAATTTAAAGTATTTTTACGAACCTGGAACAACCAAAAACCAAACCAAATCTTTATTATATAAATGACCAGGTAATAAGGTGAAGAGAGAAATATTTACTCTATATATATATATATATATATATATATATATATATATATATATATATATATATATAACCGAGCTAGTAGACCAAGTAATTAAGTAGAATGGCTAGTATTCAGTAGGTCCCGGGTTCACACTCCGGAGTCGACTGGCCTGGCTTGAGTTTCTCAGAGGTTTCCTCAAGACGTAACGTGAGTCACTGCTTGCAAACTCAGTCAGTATTTATCCGTACTCACACTTTCTCTTTTTCATAAGTATCCTGTCTCGCCGATCCTAAATGCACTTGTACTATTCTCTGATTTATCTGAAGGAGTTCACCCAATAATTATCTTCTAATCTTCTATTAGCAATATCAGACCATTTAAGTTAAAATTAATTCTGATTTTTCAAAAATTTTAAGAAAGTGACGAATTTCATGCAGTAACGTCAACTAGTCAATGAAATCTGTTTTCAAACTTAAATGAATAAATAATATAAATATAAATATATATATATATATATATATATATATATATATATATATATATATATATATATATATATATATATATATATATATGAAGAAATGAACTATTTGTTTCGATAAGAGTCCCTCAGAATAGCTTGTACCTTATAGGAATTATTTTCTTCAGTCAATATCCCTTCATCGGGATATCACTGTCAATGTAGTAAAGTCGTCAACACGAATATTACCAAGAAAATATTTGCAACAGTCGTTTGTTTGTGTCATCGCCGTTTCATTATGATTTATTACCAGATCGCGTTATGGTGTCAAATATACTTGCGGTACCCAGAAAACAAGAAAAACCGTCGTTATTTGCATATTCGCTTAAGTTACCAGCCATGCAATTTGTGACGTTTTTGTTGGCAGAAATTGGAATATATTAGAGAGATTACAAGGAGACCATGAAGTTATACCGGAGGAAGTTATACCGGAGGATATTTATTTTCTAGGGAAATATTCACTGTTAGCATTTCATTAAAAATTATCGCCTTTTTATTAAATTAGTAAATCTATACTTATATTATACAAAGGTAATGTTTCTATTCATTCGATTTCAAGGCAGCTTTCGTGAAAAATTCACTCGTCCGTTTTTTCGTCGTTTTTAAGTTGTGAAATTAGTCGCCATGAAAAGCCATTTCACTTCAACGGAGGGATATATAGTATATGTCCACCCTGTGAGTCCATTCTTACGAGGATTTATTGATATCTAGTTAGCCTAGACCAGTTCCCAGCATAAACAAAATATTGCGTTACCATAGCAACGAACAATAACTTATTAGAAGTGTCAGTGAAAAGTTTGATGTCAAAAAAGGAAACGAGAGTTACGCAATAAATTAAAAGAAAAAATATGTCCACCGAAATTGAGAAAATCGAAAAATTGGAGTATCGAGCCATCATCAAGTACCTGTATTTAAAAGGGTTAAGAGGTAAGCAGATTTACGAAGATATGCTTAATACCCTTGGTGAACAATGTCCTTCGTATGCGACCGTGAAAAATTGGACTGCAAGCTTCAAAAGAGGTAAATTTTCCATTGAGGATGATGACCGATCTGGCCAGTTTCTGTGTCAGTCCCCGAAAATATCGATGCAGTTCATGACATGATTTTAACGGAGACACACGAATTGCGGTCAAAATTTGAAGCAGGTAGAAGGGTACTTAGGTGGTTGTTTGGAGACATACGAATTGCGGTCAAAATTTGAATCAGGTAGAAGGGTACTTAGATGGTTGTTTTCGACGACTGAATTGCTTGGATGGTTAATCTTTTTATCTTAAATCTCTATACATATCATGTATTAGGCGGTTAACCAGAAATATGGTAATAATTGGCCTAACGATGTTGTTGACAAAAATTCAAAGAAAAGTAGAATGATAATCTGTCTCAAAGGGAAGGGGTGACGTATAAATTTAAGGTAATCACCAAAACATTTTAGTTTGTCTCTTAAATTTATAGAGACAGTATGGAATTACAACATATGTTGAGCGAGCGTGGCAATTGTACGGAAGCATTTACCGGACAACAAACGTTTGCGAATCTTTTCATTCAAATTTAGCAGCACCTGCAGCTCTCCGCACCCCAACATTAATCTTTTTTTTTAGAAACGTTAAAAAGCATTCAAACAGATACTTACATTAAAATAAATTCTGTTATTGATAATAAAACGAGATTTGTGCGAAAATATGTATTAGATAAACAAGAGTTTATTAACAACAAAATAAGTCAGTACAATAAAAAAGATATTAGTAGGTATAATGTTGTAAAATGTGTTAGTTATAAGTTTAGAGAAGTAGTTTTATGATGTTTATGAATGTAGATGTAGTCTGTAGTATTGCATAATTTCTATGTTTCGTATCTTATATATATATTTTGTAAAATTAGAACTTTGTTTTTCAATTTACCCTCTTGCCCCTAAATAAGTTTCTAACCGCAGTTCGGTTGGAGATTAGGACTCCTCAGGTAGGCACAAAAATTTTGACCGCAATTCAGTCACATTCGCAAAATCGACCGCAATTCGTGTGCACCGATTTTAACAGACCGTCGAATTGGGCTAAAACGGATATCTGAAGCATTGAATATTTCATACGAACGCGTTCATCATATAGTTCGCGTCAATTTGGACATGAGAAAAATTGCTGCAAAATGGATCCCAAAATGTTTGAATGTTGACCAAAAGCGTGCAAGGGTAGAAGCATCGATTTGAAAACGATGTAGACTTCTTAAACCGATTTGAGACAAATCAACAATCGATGGAATGGCGACACTCCGGTTCTCCTAGATCTAAGAAGTTTCGTGTCCAAAAATCTGCTGGAAAAGTTCTAGCTTCAATTGTTTGGGATTGCCATGGAGTAATCATGATTGATTTTTTGGATAAGGGTAGAACAATAACTGGAGATTACTATTCGACATTACTGACCACTCTACGGGAAACAATTAGAGAGAAAAGACGCGGAAAGCTATCCAAAGGAGATTTGTTTTTGCAGGACAACGCCCCTGCACACAAATCTCATGTTGCCATGCAAAAAATTCTGATTTAGGGTTTGAATTACTAGAACACCCCTTTTTCACCAGATTTGGCCCCGTCCGACTATTATCTCTTTCCTCAACTGAAAAAAAGTTTGAAAGGTGGTAAATTTTCTTCCAACGAGGAGGTATTAAAAGCTGTGGAGGTCTGGTTTGCAGAGTTCGCGTCAATTTGGACATGAGAAAAATTGCTGCAAAATGGATCCCAAAATGTTTGAATGTTGACCAAAAGCGTGCAAGGGTAGAAGCATCGATTTGAAAACGATGTAGACTTCTTAAACCGATTTGAGACAAATCAACAATCGATGGAATGGCGACACTCCGGTTCTCCTAGATCTAAGAAGTTTCGTGTCCAAAAATCTGCTGGAAAATTTCTAGCTTCAATTGTTTGGGATTGCCATGGAGTAATCATGATTGATTTTTTGGATAAGGGTAGAACAATAACTGGAGATTACTATTCGACATTACTGACCACTCTACGGGAAACAATTAGAGAGAAAAGACGCGGAAAGCTATCCAAAGGAGATTTGTTTTTGCAGGACAACGCCCCTGCACACAAATCTCATGTTGCCATGCAAAAAATTCTGATTTAGGGTTTGAATTACTAGAACACCCCTTTTTCACCAGATTTGGCCCCGTCCGACTATTATCTCTTTCCTCAACTGAAAAAAAGTTTGAAAGGTGGTAAATTTTCTTCCAACGAGGAGGTATTAAAAGCTGTGGAGGTCTGGTTTGCAGAGTTCGCGTCAATTTGGACATGAGAAAAATTGCTGCAAAATGGATCCCAAAATGTTTGAATGTTGACCAAAAGCGTGCAAGGGTAGAGCATCGATTTGAAAACGATGTAGACTTCTTAAACCGATTTGAGACAAATCAACAATCGATGGAATGGCGACACTCCGGTTCTCCTAGATCTAAGAAGTTTCGTGTCCAAAAATCTGCTGGAAAAGTTCTAGCTTCAATTGTTTGGGATTGCCATGGAGTAATCATGATTGATTTTTTGGATAAGGGTAGAACAATAACTGGAGATTACTATTCGACATTACTGACCACTCTACGGGAAACAATTAGAGAGAAAAGACGCGGAAAGCTATCCAAAGGAGATTTGTTTTTGCAGGACAACGCCCCTGCACACAAATCTCATGTTGCCATGCAAAAAATTCTGATTTAGGGTTTGAATTACTAGAACACCCCTTTTTCACCAGATTTGGCCCCGTCCGACTATTATCTCTTTCCTCAACTGAAAAAAAGTTTGAAAGGTGGTAAATTTTCTTCCAACGAGGAGGTATTAAAAGCTGTGGAGGTCTGGTTTGCAGAGCAAGAAGAAACATTTTTTTTTGAAAGGTCTAGAGACGTTGCAGGTTCACTGTAATAAATGTATACAATTAAGAAGAGAATATGTTGAGTAATAAAATATTTTGACATTGAAATTTTATTTGGTTCTATAGTAGGCTAATAATTTTTCAATATATCCTCGTAATATAAGTGAAAGAATTATTGAAACGGATGAACAGTTATCTCTTTCCGTGATACTATTGTTTGGGCAAGTAGTTCAGATTTTACGAGATTAATTTTGTTCAAACGAAATTAAATACGCCTTGGTCTAGCGGGTGGAGAATTACAAATGGACAACGCAACACTCTCAATATTAACTGAATGTTGAGTACTGATGAATTCCTACATTCTAGAAGTATATAAATTGGTACTACATTGAATGAATTAATATAGTGAGATGGAACACATGGAAAGGAGTTTGAACAACGGAAATCATTTGATAACTGAAAATTGTCAAACGGCCGTCATATTTTCACACAATATTGGCGAATAATAGAAACATGCCACTAATCCACCTCAAGAATAATTGGTAGGTGTACCGATCTTATTTGACCTCGTCAGTATTGTAAAATCGAATTGTAAAATCTCTCTCTTATTTTCTACATATATTCAGTAACGGATATACCGTTTCATGAAGACAACAGCGCGACCTTATTTGATCTCGTCAGTATTGTAAACTTAAATTTTCAGATATCTACTTATTTTCTACTTATAAACGGATATACTGTATTTGATGAAGACCACACAGCTGTTTTGATCCTATTCTATCTCGTCGGTATTGTAAAACTCGAAAATGATTTAATTATCTTCTTATTACCAACGTATATCAATTAACGGTTATAATGTATTTCATGAATGGCAGCAGCGCTGTTTAAATCTTATTGTTTCTCGTCAGTATTGTAAACTGCAATTATCGAATCTCTTTTTATTTCCTACCTATATTAAATAACAGCTATACTGTATTTGATGAAGACCGCACCGCTGTTTCGATCTTATTTGATCTCGTCAGTATAATAAACACTAACTGTCAATCTTCTCTCGTTTCCTACTTATATTTGTAATGACTGGTCCTGGGTGTTAAATGATGCACATGTTCATACTTATACTTTTGGTCTTTATTTGTACAGTATTAAGGAATATAGACTTAGCGCTAACCTCTCAGGCAGCGTGACGAGTTTATCTTTCCGTCTTACTTACTTCTCTAGATTTCCTCTGGTTCTTATATATATTCATATAGCATTTATGTATACAACAAAATGCTGTGATATGGCGACCTTGCCCATACGTGATGTTTACAATAATATAATGGTGTACTAAACATTCTCAGTTTACTATAGAGTAACCAGTCGTGACACTGACCTACTTCCAGTCCATATTGAATAACGACTATACTGTGATGCATGAAGACTGCAGCGCAATTTCGATCGTGTTTGATCTTGTCAGTATTGTAAACTTGAATTGCCAATTCTCTACTTGTTTTCTACATGTATTCAATAACGGCTACACTGTGTTTCCTAAAGATCGCGGTGCTGTTTAGATTTTATTTGATACAGTCTGTATTGTAAACTCGAATTGTTAAATCTCTTTTCATGTTTACTGTTTACTGTTTCGTAAAGACAGCAGCGATATTTGGATCTTATTTTATCTTGTCAGTATTGAATTTACTTATTATTTATTTTGATATATCTTCTTATTTCCTAATACCTTCTTATTTTCTACTTATATTCGATATACTGTATTTCATAACTACCGCGGCGTTATTTCGATTTCATTTGAGCTCTTCCGTTATACTCGAATTGACGAATCTTTTCTTGTTTCTTACATATATTCAATGACAGTTGTACTGTGCTATATATTAGAGACTGCAGCGCCGTCAGTGAATGCTCGCAGGAAACATTACTCACCTTAAGGATTGGAAATAAAAATCCACAAAGAAATGTCTACTATAGTGACCGACAATTATAGTTTACATGCACTTGGCTTCAATTTAACTGGAATTTTATAGTTGGAATGTGTTTCGAGGAGCTAGATTATTCTCAAGATTATCACAACTGACATTTAAATTTTGTTCGTGAAATATAACACTTTTTAGACTTCATATAATGCTACGAAAATTATTCTAGGGCTGGTTCCAACCATTTTATTTCTCGAACGGTAACAACGGCTGAATATCAACGAATACAACACAAAAAGATGTATAAGGCTATAGGTTTAAATCAGTCAAAATTGGTTTTTTTTCCTAGAGGTTTTCTTTATGTACAACTAAAAGTGCTTTAGTTAGAAATGACAAAAAAAGGTCCAACATTGAGATTGTAGGGCGATATATGAGGAAATAAAATGGTTTAAAAGCTCTTATTTGAGTCCTGTCAAAATGTTTACCATTTTCCTGAAAAGTATCAATAAAAGTTTGTTGGACACTAGAGTCGACCAAGGTGACCTTTGGTCGGCGCCAAAAGGCACCATCTGGAGGCCATGGACGATGTAATAAAAAACTCCAAGACAAAGTGTCATTTTCTTGATACATTTCGTCCGATACAGGAAAAAAATCATGCAACATAGAAAAATTGACTCTGGGCACCATTGGCCAAGGATAAGGTCAACAAGTGTTGTACATAATTAGAAATGTCATATCTAAAACTAACGAACAGTGAGTAAACCATTAGGATTTGCAGCTCTTACTAATTACATGGTAGATTAGTAATTCCTGTAGTTTTTCCAAAAACAAAGAATTCACTACTGCTGGAAGTTCAAGAGGATTCAGGTTTGATGATGGTTATGGCTTACTTCTAGAAGTTAACAATAATCATATGATCATCTTCTTATACATCAAAATTCAGCCCGCGTATGTTTGTTTCAGCTAGGTAATCTATGAAATCACTGAACCAATTTTTATGTATATAGATCCGCTGGACATGCCTCTAGGGTTGAAATAAGGTCGCTAAGCCCTGTCGCAATTAACATTATATTGTGAAGATTCAATTTTTGATATTGAATCTTATTCAAAATTGGGATTCACGAAATAAATCTCTATAGATACGTGGGCCTTATTAACCCATAATTCAACGAATAATTATAATCTATGCAATTAATTAATAATTGATTTTGTACTGGAAGGATCCCGCACATTTAGTTAGAAAAATAACGACAGCTAAATTCGCAAATCTTTGGATATATTATAGATTCTGGCTACCTACACAACATATCAATTTTAAATTATGTTCCCACGACTGTTTTAGGATATAGAGTGGTCCAAATATATATGTCCAAAAAAATCATATTCATAATTTCAGAAAATGATGTTAACATACAAACTTTTACTGTAATATGATAACTTCACTAAAAAACCGTTATTTCAAGGAAGCGATCCAAATAACTTGAAAATGAGCCTGGCATATACAGGCTGTTTACTCGATGAGTTTGTGTATGCGGCTTCAACTTCGACAGTTTTATGCCAAAAAACTCTATTTCTAGCTTCATTGATAACAAACGATATCTAAAACAGTGAAACAAAATACAGCTTCCTACCGTGTATAGTTTAGAAAAAAAAAAGTGGTCCAAAAGTTAAAATCACAGAATTTTTTTTCTTTATCACTTGAAAACTTTTTATTTGTGAGGTACTGGAGAGTAAGTAAGTCGAATAGTCTATAAAAAGTACATATTCTGTTGAAACTGACGTTTTTATACCGTATGTTCATTTTTACAGGCATACCTCGTAGATAAAAATGTATTAATTATTTTTCATCTTGAGGTGATCAAGATATTAATTTAGAAATTGATGAAGCTCATCTCGATATTAACCTTGTTAGGTTGAGACTATTTTCGAGATATAAAAATGTTACAAAGTATCAGCTATGGATTCAAAATAATGAAGACCGGGAGTCGGTGTCGGGGTACTACTGTACCTGTAAATCAGGTCCAAGAACACTCGGAACATGTGCTCATGTGGCAATGGTGTTGTGGTACCTTGGTTATTCTGGTATGCTCCCGCACGTGAAATATCCTTTTACTAAGATTCGGTAAACAACGCGATTTCCATTGATATTCAAATGTGAAAATAATTATTCATTCAGGATACTAGACTTATGGTCAAAGAACGTATTTCACTGTACCTGTATCTTGAAAAGTGAGTCTATGGATCTGGAACAAGCGATTCCAAACCACCCTGAACAATACAAACTGAATATAAGTACTATTCTTACTTGTCTCGTTGAAATCCAATCAGTCCCATTAGAATCATTAGATACACTCTCATTTTTCGACATTAGGAAACGAACATACGGTATATGAACTTTAGTTTTAACATGAATGTGGCCTGTTTTTTAACTATTCGATTTGGCAATGAACTCATTTATTTTTCCAGTACCTCACAAATAATCCCTGTACAAAATATAAAGAAGAAAAATTCGGTGATGTCAAATTAGACCATCATTCTTTCTAAATTGTACATGGTAGAGAGTTGTACTTTCCGTCTACTATTTCGGGTATCCTTTGTTATTATTAAGTAAGAAATAAAGCCTCTTGAAACATGATTGTCGGAGTTGAGACCGTGTACACAAACCCATCGAGTAAACAGCCTGTATATGTCGGACTCAATTTTGAGTTATATGAGTGATTATCGTCAAGCTATAGCTTCCCACTGAGGTTATCGCATTTCACAGAAAGTCTGTATGTTAACAGCATTTTCTAAAATTGTAAATATGGTTTATCGAGACATTGACATTTGGACCACTCTATATCCCAAACCAGCCGTAGGAACAGAATTTAAAATTGATATGTTTCATAGCTGGCCAGTATCTATAATATATCCAAAAATTAGCGAATTTAGCTGTCGTCATTTTTTCTAACTAAATGATTCATATAAATTTAATTTTTATAATGAAAAAATTTAAGATTTATCATCTCCTCATCTACGCATTCTTGCTACTTGATGATAATAATAATACAATTTCAATAATAATACAATTTATTGACAAAATTGCTACAACATTATTACACATAATAATGAAGCAACAAAAGGTCAGCCGTCAAGAAAAAAAATCTTTAGTTAACATAATTTCAGTGTGGCTAAAGCTACTTTGTGGCTCCTACAGTAGTCTCAGTATTCATCAATACTGTAAGGTTCGTATTGCAACAAAAACAGGCGTGTTTCGGCTTTAAATTTATTAAAGCTCAATATTTTTCTCATAGAGAGAGGCAGCGAATTAAAAAAATTCAGACACATATATTGTGTATTTTTTTGGGACAGGTTCAGTGTACTCAGATGATATAGATATGCTGCTGTTTTTCTTATTTTTATAGAGAAAAACAAGGCAGCCATAAATATAAAGACAAACGATCGTTAACAGGTCATTCTGTTTGAATAATCCTCTACATGAGTCTCTATATCGCAGATGCAGCATTGTTCTCAACGCTAGTTTCTGAGTGATGAAGATTCTTCTGGCATGTCCAAGAAAATCAGTCCATATTATAGATCACTGATTGGAATTTTGCATGGTAATTTATTTTTAGAACATCAAGATTTACATGATGTTTTAGAACATTAAGACTGTAGATTATTGAGCAGTTTCTTGTTAAGCTCATAAACGTGCTTATTACATTTGAGTTGAGAGTCTAGATGAAGCCCAAGGAATTTAGTAGAGTCCTTTATATCAAAAGTTAAGTTTCCATGGCAGAAATTGTCTGGAATATCAATACTTGATCTATTGGTGGTGAAAACAACACACTCGGTTTTTTGTTTGTCTAGTGCCAATTTGTTGTCTTCACACCTAATATCTGCCATATTCATAGCATCATTTGTGTCTTGTATCACATTGCTCATGTCACCTGCCCTTATCAATAGGTTAGAATCATCCGCATATATGACATTATCTTAAACCTAAGACACAAAATTGGGAAAATCATTAATATAAATAATAAACAGTAAGGGTCCGAGTATGCTTGTGATGATTGATATAATATGTTATATATTTTTCACGGATTAATGAACAATTCTTTGAGAATTTTTTAATTGATTTTATATATACTGCAGGTAGGTATATGAGCTTGAATTAATTCCATATTTAAACTGCATAATTCTTAAATAGAACAATTAGTAGTTTTATTAGTACTGGGCATATTACGTGTAGCGGTTGGTATTGAAATTAATATTAAAATCAACAAATTTCATTTTAACAGACTGGTATCTCATAACTAGACTGATCACGTCATGTGAAGCAGTAGTTAATGTCATTTTAGATGAAAAAATTAAATTGATCTATGACACGGCGATAATATCAAGTAATAAGTTAAGTTGTTTGTTGATTTGCCATACATGCTCAAATTAGCCATAGCACTTTTCAACGAATAAAATATTGATGGATGTGACATAAAAAATTAAGGAAAGTATTTGATAATGTCATATGAAACGACTGATGACCTTCAACAAAATCAATAGATGAGAGCATACTTCTTCAATTTTCATGATCTGATGGAAACTTAGAGAATTCGATCACGCTTCTTTTCTTAATCTCGGGATTTCGGGATTGTCTACAGATAATCTCGAGATCCGGCGATAGACCTAGGTGATGAAAAGTCAGAATACTGAATTAAAATCAGTTTTTTTAATCATCTGTTCATCGAAAAATGAATTAATATTTCATAAAATAATCAGTAAAAAGAAGTAAAAGGTAAAACTTCAACTAAAATAAACTTCAATCTCATAAAATAAATGAACAACTTCTGTCTTTAACACAAAGATAAACTCAGTTAGACTTGAATAACAGTAATAGATTTGCTTTTCTTCTACAGAGATGAATGCTAACTTTAAAATTCCACTTCGAACTTCTCTCAAAATAAACCAAATACTTTTATCTATCATATTTCCAATAAAAACTACAAAATACCAAAAAATAAACCGATTCCTACTCAACCGCAACAAACACGTTACTCTACAGAGATCAATATTAACCTTATAGAATAAAAATTACCAGATATGGTTTAAAACAATTAGATAATTTTCGTATTACTCATATAGCAAAAATAAAATCGAAGCAATAATTAATGCATCTTCAAGCTTCAGAATTTTTGTTAATCCTGAATTTGTCAAATTTAATCCCGAAGTTTTCGGCACTGGACTACAATCGAGATTCAGGGATAATATCCTCTGAATGAAATATTGCCTGTAAAATTTAATGAATATACACTCAGCAAAAAAAGTATCGCATCACTGAAACTTCTCATCATGCAAAAATATCAGGGACAGGTAGCTATCCATAATGACATTATAATTTAATTGAAAGGTTTTTTTTTATTACCAGATGCAATACAGAGCACGAAGTGCCCAAGATAAACCATTTTTATTCCTTTTAAAAGATATTCAGAAAATGATGAAAATTAAATTGAATCGAAATTGAATCAAAATTGAAAATCTGAGTGATACAGTATCGCGTGTTGCCTCCTCTAGCTCTTCTTACAGCTTCACAACGCCCCTGGCCATACTTTCAAATCCAACCTCTGGATAATAAACCCTCATCCAAATTATTCCAATTCTTCAGTTAATGCCTGTTGAAAGCTCTTCGAGACTCGCTGGAGTGGCATCTCGTTGTCGGACATTTCTGTAGAGATAGTCCCAGACATGCTCGATTAGGGTTTTAAAAAAGTCGGGGCTGCATGTACGGGCAGTCCAAAACTGGAATATTCATTTCTTGAAGGTACTCGTTAACTACCCTTGCGACGTGAAGACGTGCATTATCGTGCATTAGCACAAACTCATCACCAACACGTGGAGCGTAAGGCACGACATGTTCACGCAAAATGTCCCTAATGTACCTTTCAGCAGTCATCGTACCTCTATCCACCAGTACCAACTCTGTGCGGCCCCTCAAAGATATTCCTCCCCAGAACATGATAGACCCTCCTCCAAAATTCGTCGACGGTCTTATATTGCACTGAACGTAGCGCTCACCCTCTCGTCTGTAGACTGGTCGATCTGAAGTATACAAACAAAATCTGGACTCGTCCGTGAACAGTATATGTCCCCAATCTGCGATGGTCCAATTTCGATGTTCCGTGGCAAATCCCAAACGAGCAACACGGTGTCTCCTGGTGAGTCGAGGTCCAGTAGCTGCTACTCTGGGTCTCATTCCGGACTGCCTCGAGATGTTTCTCATGGTTTGTGAGCTAACTCGCGTATTTCGGGTAGTGGCCAAATCATATTGAAGCTGTGAAGCAGTGACATGCCTTCGACGCAGGGCCTGAAGTCTCAAAAAACGATTGTCTGCAGGGGTAGTTGCTCTCGCTCGACCTTGTACTGCTCTTCTCTCAAATCCTCCAAGCTCTCTGTGCCTTGCCACTGCTCGAGATACTGTGCATTGGTTCACACCCAACAAATTCGCGACGACTCTCTGACTTTGTCCATTTTCAACAAGGGTGACTATTCTGACGACTTCATCTCGAGTCAAATTTCGAAGATTGTTTTCGCGACGTGCCATAATGCAATTTCGATTAACAAAACCTCAATTTAACTGAACCTGCCTGCTTTCAAACAACTCTCGAAGTGAACTGATTTAAGGTAAATTTGTAGTTAAAGCATGTTTTCCCGTTTTCCCCTAAAAAAAGATGTCTTATCGGCATTGTCGTCGTGATATTTCTTTTATGTTTTCATTCTTTCACTGATAAGAACAGATGGCGGAAGTCGATTGGTTTTTGTAGCAACTGTTAGAAATTTTTCAGGTGATGCGATACTTTTTTTGCAGAGTGTAGTTACACTCACTACTCCAGGACAAGATGTCAAGCAACAAAGTAACTATTTTCCAATTAAAAAAAACAGTCGTTACTATACAAAGTAAATGTTTTCTAAAATAGTCGAAAGCAGTTTTTAAATATATATTTAGAAGAATAATTGCACAAGTTTCGATGAACTTCATCTTCTTCAGGTACAAACTACCTAAGCATCTGAAGAATATGAAGATCACTGAAATGGGTGTCATGGAATAATTTTTCAAAATATAATGATAAAAATTGTCCTTCTCCAGTGCTTCAATGAGTATATTGATTTTCATTAAGTAGCCTTATCAATTCATTAATTAATGGCAAAAATTTGTTAATTTCACACATTATACCTACGAATCAAATCTTATACAATCAAAATGTTTAGCATGTCTAGTTGAAAATAAATAATAATATTAACGTGATACTCTTCTGTATGCTGAAATTTTACCTAACCTAAGATTGCTTTCGTCATAAATAAAATCATGCAGTTGAAAAACCGCATGATTTATTCAGTCTGCATGCTCATTGTATATAATTTGAAGAGTATCTGATCCTTTTCATAGTGATATGAAATCATTGTTCTGTGTACAGTACTTTTAGCACATAACGTGCATAAAGAACCCGGCAAGAGACTGCACTGCTCATGCCCTCTAAATATCTCACTATGCGTTTCTGTATGAAATTATGAAATTGGCTCCATAAATTTAGAAAGGCATATGTTGGAAACGCGATTAAGATGCACATCTGATATTTCTTGGATTTCCCTCAATTTTCAAATGAAAAATAACAGAAAATTATATGATTAACAATGCAAACAAGTAAAGAAGAGAATTTATTATATTTTCGAGAAAATAGACATTGTTGCGGTATTTCATTTTACTTGTGGAGTTTCAGTGTGGTTTTTTTCATAGTCCCTTGAAAGGAAAGTTTGGTATATATGGAAATTGGGGTAATCGAGCGACAAAAATTTCTGGCTTCAAATTCCGTGACATTAGTAAAACAAAAGATTTATCAGTTTTTTGCATCGAAATATAATTTCTTTGTGAGTATATTATTTAATCGTTTTTAATTTTTTTCAATATGCATATAAAGTTTGCGTAAGAATATTATTTACTGTGAGTAAAATAACGAAAATACCTGATATTTTCGTCAGCGAGAGTCAATGTAGCCGTCACCAAAAGTTTATTCATTCTGTAAAATCACAAATTTTTCCCCAAAATATAAACATTTTTACCTTCAGAACTGTAAAATTTTCCCTCCTGGATGGTCACGTCGCCTACAATCCAATTTCGTACCAAAAAAACCAATTCCGGCATCCAAGGTAACATACAAAACTAAAAATTACGCTGACAAACAAGTCAAGTAAAGAAAAATTTTCCAATCGGTAACATAATATAAAGAAAATTTTTGAAATTTTCCTATGAAAATTTTCGGAAAAACGCCGTGGGTAGCCATCCTCTGTCACTAAGTTCGTACGTTCCTCTCATTTTTGCTGCTTTTCATTAAATACAAACTCTAAACAGCTCGATCAAAAAATTCGTAGGAACTGAAAATATTGCATATGAATGCCTGAGAAAAGCATGAAAAAATTCATATTTTTCAGAAAAGATTGCGAACAGTGGAAAAAAAAAATTTGCAACTCAAAACATAACATTCCTTATATCAACCCCCGAATTCTAAGTACAAAAATTTTCAGCCTTCTAAATAATTTGGAGTTTCCGTAAAAGATGGCCCCAATGTTTCAAAATCAAAAAACGCTTGTAAGTTTCAATATAAAAATTTGCGGCGATGGAAAAAAAGTCCATTGGAAACTAGACCTGGTGTCGATCGTGATTTATTCGAAATCTTTTTGATTTCCCAAACACGAGTGAATCATTAATCACGAAAAATTCCTTAAAGAAACCGATCTTATTTAACCCGATCCCGATTTACTTGACAAGACTAACCAAATTGCCAAACTTTATTTACATATGTTTTTACAACAACAGTATATTTTAACTAATTGGGCTTGCTGATACAATCGTTTACATG
>JARQZK010001158.1:0-16110 GCA_030704885.1 Cynegetis impunctata
TGGATAAAAAAACTTACTTCTCGCACCTAATGACATGCTGACTTTCGATACGCTGATATTCCATTATTTTCGAATAAAAACTTCCGAAACCGTCCTGGAACTATGCTCAACTTGTTATTGAAGTTTTGCACCAACTGTACAACTTGTGCTGATAAGAGGCACCAATGTTAAGGAAAGTGCACACTAGGTAATGCGTTTTACAATCAAAAATCTTATATCGAAATTTTTTGTACACCTCTATACTGAGGATATCATCAATTCATGCCACGAACCATTATTCTCGAATAAGCACTAATGAGTATCCAATATTTTAGTGGCTCGCTAATTTGTTTTTTAACGTTTCGATGCTATTCATTCGAATAGCATCAAAATGTGCTTTTGGGTATTCACCCAAAAGTTGTATAGAAGGTGGAACTATTGAAGTGAAGGATATTCAATGATTAAGTTACAGGCCAAATTATTTCAGGAGATGAAAATTCGACGAAAATAAAGACTATTCATTGTATTGAACTATTGAGTACTTCCAGGTCCGATAGTTCCAGACTGACCTGGAACTAACCACAAGACATAAAAAACTTCCAGGACTGACCTGGAACTAAACCCACAAGACAAAAAAAACTTCCAGGACTGTCCTGGAACTATGCAGATGTCTTGGAACTCACCGCTTCTCTCCGCAGAATAGGTACCGGAACTATGCGCTGGACATATATATATATATATATATATAATATATATATATATATATATATATATATATTATTATATATTATATATATATATATATATATATATATATATATATATATATATATATATATATATATATATATATATATATATATATATATATATATATATATATATATATATATAAATATATATAATATCAACAAATTGATGGTGTAGCAATGGAAAGTCCTATTTCCAGTGTTATAGCTCTATTAGTTTTAGAATATTTAGAAGAAAATGTATTAAATAATTCCAATGAACGAATTATAACTTTCAGAGGGTATGTTGATGATTGCCTTATAATAACATCAGAAGATTTTATTGATGATATTCTCAAAAAATTCAACGACTTTAATAGAAAATTACAATTTACTCTAGAAAAAGAAACGAAAAATACATTAAATTTTCTTAATATTACTCTCATACACAAAAACAATGAAATTATCACAAAATGGCATAGAAAAGAATTTTTGTCACAAAGAATATTGAACTGCATTAGTACACATCATTTGTCACAAAAAAAGAGTTCAATAATCGGATATATAGACAAAGCACTTAAACTTACTTCACCAACACACAGACATGAAACATAACAAGATGTCCATAAACTACTTTACACCTCTTCTACAAAAATCTCATGTTCTTCTACAAAATCTCATGTTGTTTATAGTATACCCTGTAATAATTTTAAAAAATCATATATAGGACAAACTTTTCAAAATTTAGAAGAAAGATTAAAAGCACACAAATATACCAGAACACTAACCACAGCACTAATAAAACATAAAAACAATGAGAATCATACATTCAACTTTAATAGCACTAAAATTTTAAAAATAAAAAAAGATCAAAAACGCAGAGAAATATTTAGAAATGTTACATATTCAAAGAAATTTAAATAAAGTCGTAAATGATAGAACAGATATCAAACATTTGAGTTCAATATACGCTGATTTAATTCTTCAATTTTTTTAAGAAACAACATAATTCGAAACAAAATAATTCAACAAACAAACTTTAACCATAACAACTCATCTTCTTAGACACAATCTAAACTTCTAGAATTTTCAATTTTTCTAAAAAGAAAGTATAGCTTAGAACATGTGATCTCCAAAATTACAAGTAATGTCTTTTTAAAGACAACAATCAAATATTTTAAACCTCTTTTGTACATTACGTGGGTGAAGGTTTCTGTGGTTCCCTTTCCATCTAATATCAACAGACCTATCTGTTGATATTGGACTAAATAGCACGTAATTAATAACTGAAGACGGTCACAGCCGCAATGGGAAATTTTTGAAAAAAAAAATATATAGTAGGTACCCTATTCTTTGACTCTTCAAAATCAAAATAATTTGAACCTATTTCGAACATTACGTGGGTGAAGGTTTCTGTGGTTTCCCTAACCATCTAATAATAACAGATTTGAATGTTAATATTGGACTGAATAGCACGTAATAAATAACAAAGAACGGGCACAGCCGAAAAATTTTAGTGAAACATAGTAGTCTTTTTCTATTCAAATTTTTTCAAATCAATAAAGGTCAAAAAAATTTTAATTTTTTCAAAAGTTTTGATAAAGCAACGAATGTCATGGCGAAACGTCAACTTTTTTATAAAATCGAGTTTTTTGAGATTCAACAAGCCTGTTATTGCTAATAATTATCAAGATATATATATATATATATATATATATATTATATATATATATATATATATATATATATATATATATATATACATATATATATATATATATATAGTATATATATATATACATATATATATATATATATTATATATATATATATATATATATATATATATATATATATATATATATATGTATATATATATATATATATATATATATATATATATATATAAAGATAGATATATATATATATATATATATATATATATATATATATATATATATATATATATATATATATATATATATATATATATATATATATATATATACATATAGATATATATCTATACCGGGTGTCCCAGTATACCTGTTCCAATGGATTATCTCGGCCATTTCGAAAGCTAAAAATTCAAAAATTGCATAATCTTCAATTCGTTCAAGGAACCTTCAACTGAGAAAAACAAAAATTGAAAGCCACTTTCGGTTTGACCGGCAATAAATAAATTCATATACATATATATATATATATATATATATATATATATATATATATATATATATATATATATATATATATAAATATATAACAAAATTATACAAAAGATTTTTCATTCTCGATATATATTTTACACTGTGTCCACGGATGGGTTGCCCAATAGTTCTCAATTTTAGGGAAAAATGCTATTTTGTAAGTTTTGCTTGATCAAAAACCCCATAAAATAGAAAATTTGAACTTTTCAAAAGTTTCTTCATTTTATATTCAATTTTATGTTAAACCCTATGATTTTCAGTCCCGAGTTCCGCAATGTAGATAATATTATCTAGTGAGAGACTTTCGCGGTAGGTATTCCTAGGTAACTGTCAACTCCGGTATATCTTTTTCAACTTTTCAATAAAAAATATATCTTGTAAAGTATTATGGTACTGGAGCTGTTTCGTACAAGCACGTAATTGATTGATTCAATGAAAGATACCGGCATGTACCAGTTACAAAAAATGGATTAGAAAAAATGATGAAATAATATACCTACTCACTAGATTATTATTACATTTTCTAACTTATTGCAAAAATTCATAGGGTTTCACATAAAATTGAATTTAAAATGAAACAGGCATAGAGAAACTTGAATTTTATTTCATTTTATGAGGTATCTGAACAAGCGAAACTTTTTATCAAGAATAAAATTTTTCGCTAAAACTGAATATGAAAAATTTTTACTCATGGACACCTCATCCCTGGACACGCTTAATAAATAATAATTAAAAACTGGATTCGTCAAGCGATAAATTTTATTACAAATAACATAATTTTTAACTCTTACACCTATATAAATATTTGAATAAATTCAATAATTTTGAACTCATAGTCTTTATGTACAGGGCTATGTAGAATAATTAATAATTTGTTAACATATTGTTTCATTGATTGATTATACAATGAAGAGAATGATCTGTTTTCATATGAAATGGATTCACATCAGAATGGAGAGAAGCTTTGTTCCACAACGAAAGTTCTGAAGAATGTGTATAGAAATAAATATTTTTCATTTCTTATCAACGGAATCCGTCTAACATAATTTTTCTCACAAATATGTGTCAGCATCATATGCATAAAACTTAAATATTATTACACAGAATACTGTTTTGTATCGACTAAATCTTGCCATAACGTGATACATCTAATTCTTATTCGAAAATTTTATTATGATTCCTTTCTTCTTGACGTAGATGATAAGTGATCTTCAGTTTCTACCGCATTTTCTGTCTGACATCCTTTCAGTTAACCTTTCACGTAATAACTTATGTTACAGATCGATATTATTAAGTAATTCCTCTCTCTAACATTTCCGATTGCCTACAAATCTTTTTCTAATGTTAATTTATAATACTGCTATTCAATGGTTTACATTTTTCAGATAAAAACTTTTTATGTAACGAACTCCATACGTATATTTTACACTTCACTAGAAGAGGCACTGAACTGAAGATTTTAGCTTCAGCTGACAAATATGCTTGAAATTTGCTCCCGAAACACACACACACGCATATAAGTATATATATATATATATATATATATATATATATATATATATATATATATATATATATATATATATATATATATATATATATATATATATATATATATATATATATATATATATATATTTATATAAAACAGAATTCTTCGTGTTATCGATACTTGTTCGTGGCAATATAATGAAATAAACTAAGACATTTATTTGAAACTAATCAAACAAGTCTCCTAGCGGAGCTGGTTATACGAGTTATACGAAACATCGAAATATTTCCATGTACCTTGAGACGGTCAATGTAAGAAACATTAAGTTGTTTATCACAATCAACGGAAATGATAGACAGACTGTTTCGCCCTTATTTGGGGCTCATCAGTATCATCCATCCATCGAAAGTGATAACCAACCAAATATATCAAACGGTCTTATATTTTCCTTCTAGTAACTCAATGGCATATAAATATGACACAGCGCCACCAATCGGAAACAAATGAACCACATCTTACAGATAGAAGAAACATTTGGGCACCGAGAACTCGTACGTCACCCGAAGGTGGTTACTATATTCGCTAAGCAAGAGTAAAGTTGCCACATCAATTCGATGTACTGCAACATTTACACACCGCCAGTAACAAGCGCTCCGATTTTATCTTGTATACAGGCAGCAAATGAATATAAAACAGAATTCTTCGTTTACTTCATTCTATTGCCACGAACGTGTATCGATAACACGAAGAATTCTGTTTTATATTCATTTGCTGCCTGTATAGGGGATACAATCGGAGCGCTTGTTACTGGCGGTGAGTAAATGTTGCATTACATCTAATTGATGTGGCAACTTTACGACGTACCAGTTCTCGTTGCCGAAATGTTTCTTCTATCTGTAAGATGAAGTTCATTTGTTTCCGACTGGTGGCGCTGTGTCTATTTATATACCATTGAGTTACTAAAAGGAAAATATTAGACCGTTTGAAATATTTGGTTGGTTATTACATTTCATGGATGGATGATACTAACGAGCCCCAAATAAGGGCGATACAGTCTGTCTAACATTTTCGTTGATCGTGATAAACATTTTAATGTTTCTAGCATTGACCGTCTCAAGGTACATGGAAATATTTCGATGTTTCGTGAACTCGTATAACCAGCTCCGCTAGGAGGTTTGTTTTATTAGTTTCAAATGAATTTCCTAGTATATATATATATATATATATATATATATATATATTGATAATTATTAGCAATAACAGGCTTGTTGAATCTTAAAAAACTCGATTTTATTAAAAAGTTGACGTTTTGCCACGACATTCGTGTCTTTATCAAAACTTTTGAAAAAATTGAAATTTCTTTGACATTTATTGATTTGAAAAAATTTGAATAGAAAAAGACTACTATGTCTCACTAAAATTTTTTTCGGCTGTGGCCGTTCTTTGTTATTTATTACGTGCTATTCAGTCCAATATTAACATTCAAATCTGTTATTATTAGATGGTAAGGGAAACCACAGAGACCTTTACCCACGTAATGTTCGAAATAGGTTCAAATTATTTTGATTTTGAAAAGTCAAAGAATAGGGTACTATTTATCTTGTTTTCAATATATGATTTATTACAATTATTACAGGGTATACTATAAACGACATGAGAATTTTGCAGAAGAGGTGTTTTACTTTTTAATTTAGAATATATTTATTTTATTTGATTTTGTGCGGTGTGGGCTACTTTAATATCGTGTGGATTTAAAATTTTTGAAATTTTATTACTTAAATTAGGAATTTATGGGAGAGGAATATATTTTTTGTTAATATTTTCTTTTTTTGATGTTTCTAATGTGTTGTAAAGTTTATGAATTCTATTTTTAGTGATTTTCTGTATATCTTTCAATGGGTAATCGTTTTTCATGAGTAATTTATGGACATCTTGTAATGTTTTATGTCTGTGTGTAGGTGAAGTAAGTTTAAGTGCTCTGTATATATATCCCATTATTAAACTCTTTTTTTGTGACAAATGATGTGTACTGTTGTAGTTCAATGTTCTTTGTGAAAAAATTTCTTTTCTATGCCATTTTGTGATAATTTCATTGTTTTTGTGTATGAGAGTAATATCAAGAAATTATGTTTTGTTCGTTTCTTTTTCTGGAGTGAATTGTAATTTTCTATTAAAGTCGTTGAATTTTTTGAGACTATCATCAATAAAATCTTCTGATGTTATTATAAAAAGATTTTATTGATGATATTCTCAAAAAATTCAACGACTTTAATAGAAAATTACAATTTACTCTAGAAAAAGAAACGAAACATACATTAAATTTTCTTGATATCACTCTCATTCACAAAAACAATGAAATTATCACAAAATGGCATAGAAAAGAAATTTTTTCACGAAGAACATTGAACTACAACAGTACACATCATTTGTCACAAAAAAAGAATTTAATAATCAGATATATAGACAAAGCACTTAAACTTACTTCACCTACACACAGACATGAAACATTACAAGATGTCCATAAATTACTCATGAAAAACGATTACCCAATAAAGCTTATACAGAAAATCACTAAAAATAGAATTTATAAACTTTACAACACATTAGAAACATCAAAAAAAAATATTAACAAAAAATATATTCCTCTCCCATAAATTCCTAATTTAAGTAATGAAATTTCGAAAATTTTAAATCCACACGATATTAAAGTAGCCCACACCGCACAAAATCAAATAAAACAAATATATTCTAAATTAAAAAGTAAAACACCTCTTCTGCAAAAATCTCATGTTGTTTATAGTATACCTTGTAATAATTGTAATAAATCATATATAGGACAAACTTTTCAAAATTTAGAAGAAAGAAAAAAATATACCAGAACACAAACCACAGCACTAATAAAACATAAAAACAATGAGAATCATACTTTCAACTTTAATAACACGAAAATTTCAGAAATAGAAAAAGATCAAAAACGCAGAGAAATTTTAGAAATGTTACATATTCAAAAAAATTTAAATAAAGTCGTTAATGATAGAACTGATATCAAACATTTGAGTTCAATATACGCAGATTTAATTTTTCGAAGAAACAACATGAATCAAAACAAACTCTAACCATAACAACTCATCTTCTTAGACAAAATCTAAACATCTAGAATTTTCAATTTTTCTAAAAAGAAAGTATAGTTTAGAACATGTGATCTCCAAAATTACAAGTAATGTCTTTTTAAAGACAACAATCAAATATTTCAAACCTATTTTGTACATTACGTGGGTGAAGGTTTCTGTGGTTCCCTTCCCATCTAATATCAACGGACCTGTCTGTTGATATTGGACTAAATAGCACGTAATTAGAAATTTTTGAAAACAAGATAAGTAGTGCCCTATTCTGTGACTTTTCAAAAACAAAATAATTTGAAACTATTTCGAACATTACGTGGGTAAAGGTTTCTGTGGTTTCCCTTACCATCTAATAATAACAGATTTGAATGTTAATATTGACTGAATAACACGTAATAAATAACAAAGAACGGCCACAGCCGAAAAAAATTTTAGTGAGACATAGTAGTCTTTTTCTATTCAAATTTGTTCAAATCAATAAATGTCAAAGAAATTTCAATTTTTTCAAAAGTTTTGATAAAGCCACGAATGTCGTGGCGAAACGTCAACTTTTCAATAAAATCGTGTTTTTTGAGATTCAACAAGCCTGTTATTGCTAATAATTATCAAAAGATTAGAAATAGTTCACAGGCAACAACAATTCGTATGAATATATATATATATATATATATATATATATATATATATATATATATATATATATATATATATATATATATATATATATATATATATATATATATATATAAAAATAAATATATATAAAAATATATATAAATATATATATATATATATATATATATATATATATATATATATATATATATATATATATATATATATATATATATATATAAACAGATGTCCAAAAATCGCTGGGACACAGAGCAAACACGTTTAGTATAGGTCAGAATAAGTCGATTAGACCCAATTTATTTAAACACCAAAATCTAACGTTTACCCCTGAGAAGATTTCAAAATATACCTACATAAAAACAAACACATGTACGCATAATTGAATGAAAGAAATTGAATGAAATATTGAAAAAGTGAATTTCAAAGTATTGCTCTCCATTCGGTAAGCAAAGAAACTGTAGAAACCTGAAATTTTTTCACAAGTTTCTTAGAGGTGTTAATACATTTCCCAAATTTTTTGAGTCAGAAGATTGATTAATTATCTTATTTTGTTACTCCTGTAAGAATTTTGATTCCGCATAGTTTCGAAGGAAACAAATATTGTCTTAAATCCCGCTAGAAGATATTTCTATAAAAAAAAAGTTTAATGAGCTTGTGATACAAAATTCTGATGGCAGTGGAAACAAAGGCAAATCGCTTTTTCAGAATATATGTTTAATACGACGGCCAGTTACATAAATGAAAAATCCACTTGATATAAAAAATTGGAATGCAACCTATCTAAAATGTGTTTTTTTAATATAAACCTCCAACTCTTCTCCCAGGCAATTGCTTCATGTTGTATAAATAAATTGGGTCCAATCGACTTATTTTGACCTCTGCTGCACGTGGCAGCTCTGTATCCCAGCAGTTTTGGGACACCTATACATACATACATATATATATATATATATATATATATATATATATATATATATATATATATATATATATATATATATATATATATATATATATATATATATATATATATATAAATATATAAATATATATATATATATATATATATATATATATATATATATATATATATATATATACCTATATACTTATGTATAACTAAATGTTTTCATAAAAATAATGTGTTTTTAGCCTCCTGATGAAGTCTGCAATTGGTAGACGAAAGCTCGATGTTTGAATAAACAAGATATTAGTAGCACTCTACATCGTTTTATTGCTACCTCTAGTAATTCTGGGGAATCTCATCTGTTATTCTTCTGCCTTGTTTTTACCAGTACCCCGTTACTGTCCTATTACGTATATATATATATATATATATATATATATATATATATATATATATATATATATATTTAATAAAATACAAATGAAAAAACACAACCCTCACAACTCCAATAGTTTTTATATTTTCATTTGTTAATAGCTTCTGGTGTCACGAAAGAGAGGGCTGTAAAAGATATATTTAAAATTAAGAACGATGCAAAAATACAACTTCTCAATGACTTACACTGGACCACAGGGGTCAATTTCAAGATATGTCAAATTTTTTTTTGTCAAATTGAAATAAGCACAATATGAAAAGTGAAGTGTTACGAAATAAAAAGGCAAATACAAGCTAACACAAAAATAATCACGATATTCACATGCGGACATTAATAAAGTACAGAAAAGATGAAAATCTGATGATCGAGCGCACTAGACAATGCGACAACGGCGCTAAAAGAACGACTAAACTAACTTGACGTTGACAATTGTCAACTGGTAGATCAAATAACATTCGTGTTTGACACCTCGTGTTTCGGACTTTTTGATCCTTCTGTGAACAGCTGCTTTCCTATGCGGGTATATGACCTTAAAATTGCCTAATATCTTCATTATTTCCCGCTTAAGCCTTATTTTATCTTAAGATTTACTTGGTCCGAGGTCCGGTAGAAGACATAAACTGCCTCCGTGGCTTATGTGAAGATCTTGCTCCCAAACAGGAGTGTTCGAGCTGTTAGCTGCAAATGTGCGATGGTCTTTCACAATGAATGATTTCGACTGTTTTGTTTCTCCATCTCTAATTTTGTCCAACCATAACTTGGCTAGGTTCTTCTTATGAGGACCAAAAAGTCCGAAACACGTGTAAACAGCTGCTTCCGTTTGCGGATTTATGACTTAAAAATTGCCTAATATCTTGATTATTTATATATATATATATATATTTATATATATATAGATATATAAATATATATATATATATATATATATTTATATATATATATAGATATATAAATATATATATATATATATATATATATATATAATTAATTTTCATACGTTTCAAATCTCACAGTTCAGTGATATATCACACTTGATATCGTTATAGCGTTTCATTTAAATTAACTGGCGTGATCAGTGATAAAAGTCAAACAGAAAAACAATTCATTTTATAATGAATTTTTGGCGGAAAATAAAACCAATACAGAAAATGAATTCTGCATAGGAAATTACATCAAATGTTCGAATTGACAACCTCTTTGGTGAATGCACATAAGTTGTCTATCCATACAATTTCTATGGCAATTTTCTAGCAGGTTGGGTGTAATGCTATTACATGCATCTCTTATCGTTTGTTTGAGGTGGTCGATATCTGTACTAGGTGAAAAAACTTTATTCTTTATGTATCCCCAGACGAAAAAATCTGATGGATTAAGGTGTGGAGATCGAGATGGCCAGGCAATTGGTCCATCGTTTCCAATCCATTTTGTTGGTAATATTGCATCTAAATGTTTCCTTACTATTGCTGTATAAGCACTCTCTTGGTGAAAATGTTGTTCTGAATACGACGATTCGGGTATGGCTCACCATGCATGCCTATTTCTTGCCAAAAGAGGATTTCTATTTGATTTTGCATAAGTAAATAGCATATCAGTCCTTCCATCATTTGAATACATCTTTAATATTATGTAACCCAGTGCATAAACGTCTGACAGTTCTTAACATATATCAACAACTCATTTATTTTTCCTCCCATAGAAAACAAGCAAAGCATACGTGTTTAAAATGGTGGATGAAGTTAGATGCTACTCAATTGAACCAAATTACACAACAATCGTATTTTGACCAAAAACAAATATTTTTGTTACCTATTTCCAGGATTGAAGAATATGAAAATACAAAAATTTATTCAGGAGAAATCAGCCTCGAAACAAGGATTACTATATAATACAAAAATTTCCAGAAATGAAAAATACCAATATTCGTTATGTTGGTGTATCTTCTCATCGAAATTATTGGCTAATGTCTGAAGTATGCCAATAGTTGAATAAGTTGTGAAGAAATCAAAACAATTAACAAAAGAACTAAGGACAGGGCAATTTGTTGGGCGTTGTTTTTGAGTTAAAAAAAAAAACTATTTGACTTGTTCAACACTTCACTTTTTTCACTATCGGGCCTATATATTGTAATCAATCTATAGAAAAATAATTTAAAAAATCTTTATTTGAACTAAAAATTTATTGATTGATATATTGAGTGATTAAAATTTTCGAACAATTTTTAAAAATAACGGGATCTCAGAATCGAACTTTTTTGTTTATTTCAGTAGATGATACTATATCATTTATGTTGCTTATAAAGATAGGGCGTTATAGGGATCTGTAGCAGTGTTCTATGTATTTTATTTATGTATTTTCTTCAGTCTGTACTATTTTGGTTTGTATGTGACTTTCAATGCTACTTTATTCATCAATGTATTCCTCCGCAACGTTACTCGACTTCTATCCACCGTGCCATTTTATTTGAAGCAAGTCACCGCCTACATCCATTAATAGCGTAGAGGATGTTCTGCGAAAACTGTGTCCGGTATCTGATCAAAAAATGGTAAATTCAAGCACTGAGCTAGGAATTTTGCTGAATTTGTTAATTGCTATCAATAACACTTTTAATTTTGGTAGTTAATGAAGTCTTGAATTAAATAGGGTTATATTTTGTGAACTGATTTTCATATATTTTTTGCAAATTTCATAAAAGTTTATAGCAATATGAAACGCACGTCATATCTTCGTCTTCGTGTTATATATATATATATATATATATATGAATATATGAATATATGTATATATATATATATATATATATATATATATATATATATATATATATATATATATATATGTGTATATATATATATATATATATATATATATATATATAGGTAGGAAAAAAATTAGCGTAAAGCTGAACTTTTCACCATCGATAAATCACTACCTGAGGATCATTTTCACAAAAATCCCCATGGAACTTCATTCCCTACCCCACCTCAAAGAATGAACATGTATGTCAATAACTGCGGAAACCCCTAAATCTTCGGTACTGATAATCGAAACAAGTTAACAATTTTTTTGTTCTGTTTGTTATAAAATAGGCTGCAATAATAGTCTTTTCTGTTTCTATGGTAAACCTAATAGTTGTTTTATAAATAAATGTAAATGCGCGGAAAAATAATTTTTTAACCCTAACACACTGTATTTTTGAGTATAGGCTTTTTGGATGTCATATTGCGGAAAAAATTGTTACCTAATAGTTGAAGATTATTTATATGCGAATTTAATGATGTAAAGTTTGCTCATTTTCGTGCGGGCTGGGGTAGTAGAGGGGGGGATGCAGCAACTTTTTGCTGCGATTACGGGCAGCCAACTGACGAGCGGCCAACTATTTTGTTACTCTGTCGTGATAGAACTTAAAAGTTGAGTAGTCTCTATATTAACTTGAGAATACTTCTCCAGCTTCACAATTTGGTTTACATAGAAATTAAAATATATGAAATATGAAGCTATCTAGAATTATAATTTTCATTATACTCTATTGCGTATGCTAGTTTTGGTTCGTGGGGCGGATTTCTCTAACCATTTTATTTGATGGCCGTTCTATTATCCACCACCTATGGAACCGCCGTGTCTCCGACTGGCAAAAGCGGCAACTGATTAAGATTGTTCACGACAAAGGGTGATAGCAGCTTTAACAGCATCACGGACCACCCACCCAACACTGAGTCGTATAAAAATATACTTTTCTCCCTTTGAACTTGTTACTCCTATAGATATTTTTTGTCATACAGAACTTTGGTGCACAGTTTAAAGTATTCTATTTGCAATATATGAGTCTTTATTCTTATGAAGATGGGTCTGAATCTACCCTATTTTCTTCAGAAGAAATCGAGGAGTTTCACCATTGCAACCCATTGCAATACTTGCGCATTGCTGAACTCTTAGTATATGTTAATGGCAAGCTTCAAAGGTTGTTGACAGTTTTGCCAGGTCGAAGTGACTTCTCAGTGCATTTTTTTTTGTCAAAGTTGCAAATTTGTTATATCGGGCATTGTTCAAAGTTGAATATTTTTGAAACCGCATAAATGCAGTACAAATCTTCCTCCTGTAGCCATCAATACCTTTTCGGATGTGGAAATAACTGAGCCAAGTCTTGAATGTAGAGTGACTCAAGCTATTTTATTGCTTCTTTTTTATGCCAGAAAAATAAGGGTTAGTAAGTATCACAACCTGCGTGTGCAAACAATACTATAATAGAAGTTTTCGTGAATTCTGATACTAGTAAATCAAAGCCTCTTGTGAATGGTTTTTGAAGATACAACACTCCCTTTCTCTTTTAGAAAATATATCTTTTTCTGTTCAGGAGCCAGCATAATTAACAATTTTATAAGATCTGTATCGGAGACTACAATCGCAATACTAGAAGTAATGTTAATTTGGTTTATAGCTGTCATTAGAATATCTAAATCGGTATATCTTCTTCTTCTGTTATTACTTTCAGTGCATGAGTTTGAATTTCTAACACCTGAAGAAGAAACAAGTTCTTTTTATTATTCTTGTTCCTCAAAAAGTCCTCTTTTGCTGTAACACAAACAGTGTTTTTCTCGAAAGCGATATAGCAAGATGAATGTCTTGATACCCTTCAGTTCAGCTCTTCATTCTTGGTAGTAGGATATTCAGGGTATCTGTCAAAATCAATTATAATATTTTTCCTATACTTATTAATTTGTCACATATTTTCAATAATTTTAAGGACGACACTGTAGGTATGTACAAATCGCAGCCAAAGAGTGTTGCTGCTTTCCCCCTCTACTGCGCCGACAAGCACGTAAACAAAAACACCTTACATAATTAAATTCACAATTGAATAATTTACAATTACATTTATTTATGAAGGTTCACCGTGAAAACAAAAAGGCCCATTGTAGCCTGAGTTATGACAAACAACACAAATAAATGTTCAAATTGTTCCGCAATTATTGACATTCTTTGAAAGGGGGTAGGGGATGAATATCCAAGGGGATTTTTAGGGACTTTTTGTACAAATGGTCCTTCAGTTGTAGTTTATCGATGTGGAAAAATTCAGCGTCACGCTAATTTCTTCCGATGTTTCTTGTTTTCAGCCTTCATTGACTGAGCTAATATGGATTACGGGGATGATGATTATTTTTGCACCTGAAAGGTAGAACTTTTGTTAAATATGTATGGAGTAGATCAAATTGTTGATTCAAATACACGGTGCACTATGTATAGCTCGACTCTTATAGATTATGTTGTAACAAATATTAACTCAAATCCAAAAGTCTGTAGTGCGAATATCATGTTTGTGGAGAAACTCAAGCAAAACAGAAAAATAAATAGATACCTACCTATCATAACATAAATATCGAGCTTTTATCCTGTAACTGATATTTAAATTCAGTTTATGTTGATGTAATACTGGAGGATAAAACAAAAATCTGTCGAAATGCTGTAGATCAGACAGTACCCGAATATACTACTACAATAAAATCAATTCAAGGAAAAGGAATATACCATATAGAACATTCAAACCAAAGTACAAGGTTGAGCAAACATGAAAGTTGGAAAAATTATGAGAGAGTGAGAAATGATTATGTGAATATGTCAAAAATAAAGAAGGAGTGTTATTATGAACTGAAAATTGATCAAAATCAGCATAATGCTAAGAAAATATAATAGTGTTTGAAATGTCTACTAAATCCAACTGAAAGTAATAATTTTGATAAGATAGTATTCAATGTTGATTATCGAATAAAAGTTTGTAACACAGAATTTGATATTACAACTAGATTCAAAGAATACTCTGTTAATAATAAAGGTGAAATTGTCAACAATATTATTTCTGATTCACTGGAGTTCAAGCAGTTTTCACATATCAAACTCTGAGTTAAATGCATTTCAGCAGCTAGACTTACTACAGTTGAGAAATATCATATTTTCAGTAGATACGATTGAAAGATCTGAGATAGTGAGCACTCAATTTTTTAAAGAGACATTAATCACCTTGGGACATGTAATGCTGAACTTTATAAATACCTCTCTTCGAACTGGACACGCTTCAAGGTAGGCACAGTAATATCAATACGTAAGATAAATATTACTATAGAATCGTATAGTTTTCGTTCTATCAATACCCTTCTGAACCTTGAAAAAGATATTTAGTTAACAGTGTATAAGGAACTCAGCAGATACTTTGATGAAAACGGGTTGTTCTTGGGTTGCCAATCATCAGGTTTGGGGAAAAAAACATTTATGTGAGTCTGCCTTACAGTATATAATAACACGTTGCAGAGAAAAAATTGGTACAGATATTTACGTTGTTAGTACATTCAAGGAGGGCCTTTGTGGCGATAGACAGAAATATATTGATCCAAAAGCTGAAATATTATGGTGTTGGTAATGAGATGTTGAGGTAGAAGGAATGTTGCCTGAGTTTAAAGAGTTAAATAACAAAAATTAATAGGTGCTATGCTCAAGAGATAGTTAATGATTTTGGAGTACCACAAGGCAGTTTATTGGTGCCCTTACTGTTTTTACTTCAGATAGATGATATCAGTAACGTACATGGAGATCACAGTATCAAACCCATTT
>JARQZK010001159.1:5000-16072 GCA_030704885.1 Cynegetis impunctata
CTGATGCATATTATTCTGATAATTGATTGTGTTTATTGAGGTGTAGCAAATATGTATAGATGACATTCAGTCCCTCTATATCCTTCCTTGAATTAAGGGATGTCGAGTCTTTGAAGATATTGGTCATCTCCAAAAATACTCTTTTATGTACGTTATTTGAAGTATCCAATATTCTCACTTCATCATATAGAAAATTATGATCTGCTTCTATGGTGTGTTTAGCCAGTGTACAACATTTTTTGTTGTTTCTGATGTCACTTTTGTGCGAAGTGATTCGGTCCTTAAGTAACCTGCCTGTTTGTCCAATATATCTCTTACTACAATTACCACAAGGTATGGAGTATACTACATTTGACCTATGTAACAATTTCTCTTTGTCCTTCAGTTTAGAAAAGAGGTTTTTAATTGTTAAACAATTTTTAAAAGAAAGTTTTATGTTAGGAAACTTTTTGAAAATGTTCTTGAGTTGAATAGATGAACTACCTAAATGTGGTAGGGAAAAAAACTTGTAGGGGATGTTGTTGGCTGGTCTGTTGTTAACTGGAGTAGAGTTGATGGAGGATCTGCTAAAAATTAGATTATTAATAAGTTTTTTTGGATAGCCACTATTGATAAATAATTGTGATAATTTTCTTAAATTCAGTACTCGAAAAGTGGAATGCGAGGTTTTAATAACTCTGTCTTTCATTGCCAAAACTAGATTAATTTTCTGCTTTTTCTGATGAAAAGATTCGTAGTGCAGGTATCTCCCTGAGGAACCAGGTTTGGTGTACCATGATGTAATAATGGTATTGTCCTCTCTTCTAATTTCGTTGTCTTTCTTTATACCAGTGTTCCTGATGAAGAGAAAATAAAATATCTCGAAAGCTTGAACTGAAAAAAAGAGTTTACCAGAGTTCTTTTGTTTCTGACTGCAATACCCGACAATTCCTTTTCTTCGTTTCTTAACTTGCCAGTCGAGCTAACCTTCTCTAAAATATATATATATATATATATATATATATATATATATATATATATATATATTTATATATTATATATATATATATATATATATATATATATATATATATATATATATGTATAAATATATATATATATATATATATATATATATATATATATATATATATATATATATATATATATATATGTATATATGTATAAATATATATATATATATATATATATATATATATATATATATATATATATATATATATATATATATATATGGTAATTATTTACACTTACGTGGTACTCTTGAAAATTCATAAAATTTTGGTTACTTACTATTTTTGGGCTGAAAAAGACGAATCTAATATCAGAAAATCCGGGAAATCAACCATTTCCACATTTTCACCTTCGAAAAATTTCTAAGGAAATGTCAACATAGCGCCACCATAATGGATGTCGTGCAGTATTACAGTAATGCCAACCTGCAATAAGGATCTACGAAATAACTCTCTATTTACATAAACTTGTCGATGTACGCACTCAAGTTGGGCCGAAAGTGACGAAATAGATCCGGAAAAGAGTGAAACCAGAAAATACTAAACTTTTTCAGTTTCATCCACTGTCGAGGTAAATTCCATTATAATTCACTGACATTACTGTTTTGTATATAGTAACAAGGTACTTATTTCATCCATTACACTATCGATATACCACACTATCTAGCACAAATAACTTGTTTTAAAGTATCCAACAGTTATTTTGTAATAATCTTTACATTAATCTATTGCTCTTCATGAATATGCGTCCACATTATAAAAGGGAACTACTGAGTTACGCAAAATGGAAGAATCACCTAACCGCGCAGAATCGAACTTCGAAACGTGTTGTGGGGAGAACCAATGTTAGATTACTTTAATAACGGACATTAAAGGCGCCAACTTCAAATGAGTAGGAGACGCTATGAAGTGGAAATAAGTTTTGACACTAAACTAATAGCTGGGAAAAGTAGGTGATATTAAATTATTCGCACAATATTGAGCAGAATACGAAAATTACAGCAACGAAAACGCTTTTTCGATCACATTAAGTTATAATATTTGATATAATTTTAATTGTCAAATAAATCGTATCTTTCAATATCGATTTAATATTATATTTCATGAATTTTATACTTTCTTGAAATGGGAGGGCAGGCTGGTTAGGTTAGTGAGATTGGTAAAGGATAGGTTAGGCAAAATTTTTGAAAAATGGTAAGCAAGCGACAAAAGCATAATTAATTAAAATTAATTAAATAAATATTATTCATTTTTCCCAAGATATGTTAGGTGCCAAAATTTATTTCCACTTCAGACCGTGACTACGATACCGGCCATAACTACGTGAATACGTGAATTGTTTACAATAAATTGAATATTTTTGATCATTAAGAAATGTTATTATCGATTTAAATCAGTATACATGCAAACTAATAATTAGCTCCTCTTTGTTAGCTGTCTCAAATGCCAATTCGTTTCGTAATTTTTTCATGATTTTTATAATACATTTTTGAGGATAGCGCTGAATACTACGTAGTTATACATATTATTACGAAAGGTCATGAATTTTTATTTGAAATAGCTATCCAGCAAAGACCGCGAGGAGGTGAGAGCTATACTTTGCCAGGAAAGGGATAGGTAGGTAATAGTTAGAAATGGATTGGGATTTATAAAAAAGTAGGGCAATGGATAATGAAGAAGAAATGCGAAAAATTTTCTGATTGAGAAAAACGAAGTCTTAATTCGGTAAATTCTGGAATAGAGAATTAATAAAAAATACATTTTCTACAAAAAAGGTTTTTCTATTACCTAATAGGGTAATTATTGACTTTACAACGGACTGCCCAGCTTTTCTTGAAATTTCGAATTTTGGCTTATTTTTGCCTGAAAAAGCCGAATATGAAGTCAGATTTTGTCGCTGGGTCATCTTTTTTTTTTTTCAAAAACTTGAGCTGACCTGACTTTTTCTAACCTTACTAACCTAACCTCCGAGTTCATAAAAGCATAGAATTCCTGAAATATATGAATTTAATTATAAAAAAAGACAATGTTTTTGATACTAAAATTCATCTATAAAATGAATTCAACACTTTTATGAACTCGAAGGTTAGGTTAGTAAGGTTAGAAAAAGTCAGGTCAGCTCAAGTTTTTGAAAAAAAAAAGATGATCCAGCGACAAAATCTGACTTCATATTCGGCTTTTTCAGGCCAAATTATGCAAAAATCCGAAATTTCAAGAAAATTGGGGGAGTCTGTTGTAAAGTCAATAATTAGCCCTAATAGAATAATAGAAAATAATTATTGTCAGTACAATAGGTTAGAGAAGGACAGATATAAACTAATTCCTAAAGAAAACTTCTTCTAAGAAGATAAATCTATCTATCACATTTGAAATATTTCAATTTTCCTCCTACTAATTTAAAATTCGCGCCTTTAGAGTCCGTTATTACAGATCTAAGATTGGTTTTCCCCACACCACGTTTTGAAGTCGATTGCGATTCTGCGCGGTTGCTTGCCTAATTCAGTAGCTCACTTTTATAACGTGAACGCATATTCGTGAAGTAAAATAGATTAACGTGAAGATTATTACAAAAATAACTGTTGGATACTAGAAAACATGTTATTTGTGCTAGATAGTGGTATATCGATAGTGTAATGGATGAAATAAGTACCTTGTTACTATATATAGGTTTTTTACGATAAAAAGACGATGACGTTGCAAAACAAAATATTGTGATGTTGCCAAGCTGTAGTTTTTTTCTTTACTTTACGAAAACTAGAAAAGTCAATTTGATGTTAGAATGACAATTCTTCTTTTTTATTGGTCCGTGCCTCGTAGAGCCTAAGTAAAAAATATTTATTTATGAAAAATTTTTATGGTAAAAGGAATCAATACAACTGTAATCATCTTCATGCAAATTAAAATATTGTTTCTTTATACATCTATTATATTCATTATAATGGAAATAGAATGAAAAAGATAAATATAGATACATAAAATAAAATCGCTTCACTTATGAAGGTATACATTTGTATCATCACTGCTGCATTATTTGGAACAAGAAGTGAATATAGGGTCTATTTCCTACAAAAACATACATTGGGAAGTTGAATTAAGATGCTCCATGGTTTCATTCGTATCTCTGTTTCATATTATGCAGTTTTAATTTTGTGTGAGGTGTTATTCACAAAAATATATCGACTTAGGTAGCTGGCTACGTATAGGTGTGCTATTAGACTTTTTATATATAGCTGTGATAATCCACCAATGCAAATTGAAATAATGAAATATCGAGTGAACATTTCTTTATCAACAACTGGAATAACCTGCTCAAAGTCTCTGCTCCTTCTGATAATAATTTTAAGACTGTATGACAATTACGTTAAGTCACTACCTTCCTGATTTTATATTGTATTTCAAAGTTTTACTTATGTTAATAATGAAAACAATAAATTGTGAATATACAAAAAGGTGGAAATAAAGCAAATTGGAGAAAAATATAGAAAAATAGAACACAAGGTTTCCACTAATCCATCTCAAAATCATCACTATCTTCATCATCACTGTCAAAATTAATAATAATAATAATAATAATAATAATAATAATGTTTATTCATTAATAGGTTACATCCTAATATACAAATGAATTAAATTTTAAATTCAATGATACATAAATACCTAAACAAATTGTATACGCATACCAACCAAAGCAAACAACGATATTTCAGGATTAGATTACAAATTTAATCCATATACAATATCCAAACAAAACAAAAATTCCAATATAGAAAACAAAATCAGCAATTCTCACACATCTACATGTTCACAAGCAGTTCAACACGACCTGATATACTTCATGATTTCTCTCTTAAAAACGCCAAGTGATGCTGAACTCCGTATTCCAACAGGTAACGCATTAAATTCTTTGAGACCTCTATAAAATAAAGACCTCATCGAACTATTAAGGTTATATCTGGGTAAATGGCAATCAGTATAGTGTCGCGTATTGTGCGTGTGAAACCTGAGACCTATATGTTATATAAACTCATCAAAATATTTTGGAAGTGAATTATTCAAGACTTTATATATAAAAATCATTGTAATTTTAAATAGTCTTTCAACAACTGATAGCCAATCCAAATTCCCGAGCATTAACTTAATACTAGTATATCGATTACATCCCAGAATAACCCTCATTCCTCTATTTTGTAGTCTTTGTAGAGCAGTCAAGTTACTAAGGTCAAAACAGTACATAAGAGTGGCACAATAATCGAAATGTGGCTGAATGATGGTGTTATAGATGGTTAATCGTGAAAATGAAGACAGATTTCCCGCAATACGAGAGAAAAAATAAAGTTTCTTCGAAATCTTACGTGAAACACAAGAAAAATGAGAGTTGAATGTTAAACAGCTATCCAATACAAAACCCAAATATTTAAATTCTTTTACTATTTCTATCTTTTGGTCATCTATATTAATACCAACTTGATCCACATCAATACTCATTAATTTATACCTAGTTGTTAAGATCATTGCTTTAGTTTTCAGAACATTCAATTTCAACTTATTTGCACTCAAGTAAGAAGATATTTTTTGAAGTGAAACATTCATTCTATCAACAGCCGTATTCAAATCAGCATGAGAAGATGAGAGCAGGGAGTCATCTGCAAAGAGATTCAAGAAATCACAGCTATGATACAAGTCAATATCATTAATATATAATAAAAACAAAAGAGGTCCCAAAACGCTACCTTGAGGAACTCCATATCTATTAACCATAGCCTTAGAGTATACATCATTTATTTTAGTTATTTGTTTACGATTAGTTAAATAATCAGAAAACCAGTCCAAAACTTTACCATCAATACCAATATTTTTCAATTTCATCAATAGTTTCTGTCTATCTATTGTCTCAAAAGCTCTCTTGAGATCCAAAAATACCACAACCACATAACAACCCTGATCAATGCTTTTTTTCCACTTTGAAACTAATAATAAGTGGAGGCACATCCTGTCTATCGAATACTACTTCTCTATCCCACCAATCTTGTATAATTTTTTCAGTATGCTCTACTGTCCTGGACCAAATATCAGGAGTCACTTTTTCTAAAGCCTTTTTCCATACACCAATTGCTTGTTCTGTTTTTTTTTTACCGTTCTAGGATTAGAATCTTGCCAAGAACGTCCAACAGTACCATCTTTAAATATCCAGGTCTCATCCAAAAACACAAATTGATATAAACCTTCCCTTTTTATCTTGACATATTCATGTAAAAAATGTACACGTTTTGATGCAATATGTGGCAACTCCATTAAACCACGACGAGGATCATCTTTTTGGTATTTGAATCCAATATTTTTCAATATCTTCCAGAGTGATGTCAAACAACCATTAAAGAGTTCACGCTCTTGGGTTTGTCTTTCAAAGTTTTCAAGGTTATGTGTTCCTCTGAAAAAATATTGTGTTAGTTAAGTGTGAATAAAATTAAACAATATATATTCAATATACTCACTGTTTCCATACATTTCGTATATAACATTTTGGAAAGCATTTTGGTCAAAGTTATCAATTTTCAACAGTAGGTTTTATGCGTTGTCTCTTTTTAGGTGGGCTTTTTAGGCTGTTCACCTCTATTATGCTTGGCGGCAATACGGTTAACAGTAGTAAGGCTAAGTTGTAATGCTTCTGCAACTCTCTAAAAACATAATTATTTCAATTTATGAAAGAATAATATATCAAGTTAATCAACCTTTACATTTAAAATATGTAACAATAATATTAATAATAATGAATACAACTAGCGAATACTATTACTTACGTCTCTTACAGCAGTTAGCGGGAGCAGCGGGCCCCCATTTCGGCATTCTCGTTCAAAATAGCTAAACAAAGATGTTACCATCTCTTGACATTTACTGTTCAGCTGCTTCGGCATTTTATTAACTATACACTGCAGATTTGCGTAAATAATTAGTTATGAAAATAACTGTATTTTTAATCTTAAAGAAACAATGAATTCAAAAGCACCAAAAAAACTTGTAAATATTAGACGATGATCGAATGTCAATAAACGTCAAAACAGACTGGGGAATTTTACCAGTTGATCTGACAACGCCTTGAAGTTTTGCCAACCCGTTAGCTATAAATTGCCCTGGCTGTTGAGGATAAATTGTATTTACGGTTGCTAAATTAATTTTTATTCTGATAAGCAGGAAAGTAACTAAATGTGACGTCATCGTCTTTTTATCGTAAAAAACCTATACAAAACAGTAATGTCAGTGAATTATAATGGAATTTACCTCGACAGTGGATGAAACTGAAAAAGTTTAGTTTTTTCTGGTTTCACTCTTTTCAGGCTCAATTTCGTCAATTTCGGCCCAAAATGAGTGAGTACAACGAAAATTTTATGTAAATTAGGGTTATTTCGTAGATCCTTATTGCAGGTTGGCATTACTGTAATACTGCACGACATCCATTATGGTGGCGCTATGTTGACATTTCCTTAGAAATTTTTCGAAGGTGAAAATGTGGAAATGGTTGATTTCCCGGATTTTCTGATATTAGATTCGTCTTTTTCAGCCCAAAAATAGTAAGTAACCAAAATTTTATGAATTTTCAAGAGTACCACGTAAGTGTAAATAATAATATATATATATATATAGTTAAATGCTATAAAACATCAAGTACTTACGAAAAGTGAGGTTGCAAAAGAAGCCGGCAACATTCACATCAACACAACTTTTTACAAAATACATATCAACAAAAGGTGGCTAAGGACAGGACTCAACATTATGAACGATAACTTATTTACATCATGTATAAAAATAGAAACTCGTTGAATCTCTTCAGTTCAAATGAGAACATGTCTGCTAAATAAAAATAAAAACAAATGATGAACTCGAAAATTGAAATTTGACAATACTAAAGAATGACAGTGTTGACATTTGACGTGAAAACCCAACAAGGAGAAATTTAACTATTGTGTTATTGCCAACTGACTTGAAAACAAAAACAAAAGGAACTCTCTGGAAAAGGAGATTTGATACTGATGCATATTATTCTGATAATTGATTGTGTTTATTGAGGTGTAGCAAATATGTATAGATGACATTCGTCCCTCTATATCCTTCCTTGAATTAAGGGATGTCGAGTCTTTGAAGATATTGGTCATCTCCAAAAAATTACTCTTTTTATGTACGTTATTTGAAGTATCCAATATTCTCACTTCATCATATAGAAAAATTATGATCTGCTTCTATGGTGTGTTTACCAGTGTACAACATTTTTTGTTGTTTCTGATGTCACTTTTGTGCGAAGTTGATTCGGTCCTTAAGTAACCTGCCCTGTTTGTCCAATATATCTCTTACTACAATTACCACAAGGTATGGAGTATACTACATTTGACCTATGTAACAATTTCTCTTTGTCCTTCAGTTTAGAAAAGAGGTTTTTAATTGTTAAAACAATTTTTAAAAGAAAGTTTTATGTTTAGGAAAACTTTTTGAAAATGTTCTTGAGTTGAATAGATGAACTAACCTAAATGTGGTAGGGAAAAAAACTTGGTGGGGATGTTGTTGGCTGGTCTGTTGTTAACTGGAGTAGAGTTGATGGAGGATCTGCTAAAAATTAGATTATTAATAAGTTTTTTTGGATAGCCACTATTGATAAATAATTGTGATAATTTTTCTTAAATTCAGTACTCGAAAAGTGGAATGCGAGTTTTAATAACTCTGTCTTTCATTGCCAAAACTAGATTAATTTTCTGCTTTTTTCTGATGAAAAGATTCGTAGTTGCAGGTATTCTCCCTGAGGAACCAGGTTTGGTGTACCATGATGTAATAATGGTATTGTCCTCTCTTCTAATTTCGTTGTCTTTCTTTATACCAGTGTTCCTGATGAAGAGAAAATAAAATAATCTCGAAAGCTTGAACTGAAAAAAAGAGTTTACCAGAGTTCTTTTGTTTCTGACTGCAATACCCGACAATTCCTTTTCTTCGTTTCTTAACTTGCCAGTCGAGCTAACCTTCTCTAAAATATATACACCGGATGCAAGTTGGACCAGCCCCGAATCCCTTCACACGCCGCGTGCGGCTTTGTATATATATATATATATATATATATATATATATATTTTAACTCACTCTCTCTCTAGTAATAAATATATATATATATATATATTATATATATATTATAATATTATATATATATATATATATATATATATATATACTATATATATTATATATATATATAGTATATATATATATGATATTATATATAAATATTTAATTATATGTATATATACTATATATATATATATATATATATATTATATATATATATATATATATATTATATATATGTTCATATGTTATGTATGTATGAGCTTATGTGTTTAGCGTTGTTACATGATACAGGCCGCAATTTGAATGTTTTGTATGATATCTTGAATGAGATCGAATTGGTTGCATTTTTCTAAGAAACATGAAAATTGTTTTTCATTAGCCATCTATTGCTTGATTGAAATAATAAACCCCTAGCCTCAATATGAAGGGGTGTGGAGTAAGCAAAACTTTGAAAAAAAACACGAAAAACCTTGTTGTAGCTATCTTTCTAATAGTATACAAAACGTATTGCCCATGAACTAGATTGAAAAAACCACAGAATCAAATAAACCGTTAAATTAATATAGTTGATGAGCCTGGAATTCTTAATATTTTTGCTCTATATTATGCATAATATGTAGAATTATTTGAAATATCATTAAAATCGCACTTAATATTCAAAGGCGTTTCACCACAAATCGAATGTGTTATCTTGTTTCACGCAAAATACCCGTAAACCGTTTTTCCAAACTGTTTGAGCAGAAAATTAATTTACGAGAAAATGTTATGAGTTTTATTCACGGATCACCACGAATAGCAGTGGGAATGATGTTACTAAATATCATATCGATTTATGCATAAAAATTTATCATAATAGTTTGCGTGTCAGATCCTAGATAGAAATGCAAATTCCAGGGCTTGGTTGTGGTTGTCCTAATAGATTCATTAAATAAACGACGGTTTGAAAAATATTCTATCAATAATTTCAAATTTGATTCTGTAACACTACTTCATTTTATTGTAACTCATCATGAAGTCCAGTTGTTTGTTAAATTTTTGGAAAGAATGTCAAAACGACGTTTCATAATATATCTTTCGAACTTCCACGTAAGAAAGAAATTCATGTTTTCGAAAAGAAACACAAGATTCACTGTGTAGATCCTTAGGAGTCATCAATTCGAATGATATAATCACCATTGCATAGGGTTTTGATAACTACTTTCTAATGATGAGAACACACTTGGTGGTTCGGCTTTTCCCTAGAGCAGAAAAGCTCTCTATTTTTATGCTGTTTACATGGTTTTTTCGCTTTTGGGCGCTACGCCCAAGACGATGATATTTTATCAAACAGTTTTGCTATCGTTAGATTACAGGGTGGCTTCTAGCTGAGCGAAAATTGGGTATATTTTTCATGAATTGATTTAAAATATTGCGAATAGATATTTACGGAGCACTGTCTCGTAAGTATGTCCAGAGTTTTTTGAAACACTATGTTAGTGTGCTCTGGAATCAACATATGACACTGTTGCGGAGTGGACATCTCCATGTCATGAAGTATTGGTTCTCGCGAATGAACTGAGCATTTTCGATCAAAAATGCCTGAATTGTTAGTTTCCAATATCTTAGCGAAGGCGCTATGGGTTTGTTTTCCAGTATAGTAGTTCGACTGCAGCGAATTATAATTGGGACGTTACAGAGTGTCCCATTTTGGTTTTGCGGTACTTTTTGCGGAGGTTAATCCTCCGTTATTTTTAAAGATCAGAGGGTTGCGGTTTTTTCGCGACACTGTGCTACTTTTGTGTGAAACTGATGCCGTTCACAAAATTTTTTGTAGCAGATAGATACAGGGCATTTTTGAGAAAGTGCATTTTGTTCTAAAACATAAAATAAAGATAACAGGAAAAGAAAGAAGATAGATACTTTCGGATATATAGAAGCAACAACTTCGTTCTCATGTAGAAAAAAATTTAGAAGGAA
>JARQZK010001160.1:0-15983 GCA_030704885.1 Cynegetis impunctata
AATTCCTAGCAGTTGGTTTTGTGCAGACTATTTTCTAACTGTAATATTTTATAATTGTGATTAAAGGTATGGTTTTCTTGAATAAGATGGCACGCATAATTAGAGTCAGTTTTCTGCTTAATACAGCTACGTTGGTGTTCGTCTATTCGAGTTTTGAAATTTCTAATTGTAAGTCCTATATAGAATTTTTCACAATCGTTACAGTCGAGTCTATAAATACCAGTGCATTCATCTCTATGAATTTTTATTTGTTGTTTTTAACCAATTTTCTAATGCTACTGTTGGTTTTATATGAAACTTTGAAATTTTGTTTATGAAGAAACAATTTCAGGTTTTCGGAAGGTTTGCCCTAGTATGTTGAACTGTTAAATACTGTATTTTTCTCGGATGTCAGTGGGTAAACTTCTGAATTTTTATTTCAACCTGTGAAAAGTTAGTTTTTTCATTTCTTCACAGAGTTATGAATATGATTTTTTACCAAGTAAATGCCAATTCAATTCTATGATATATAATGTATAACTAATGGAAATATAATAATAGAATATGAATGAATTCGAAACACACGAAAAAATAGGCGAATGAACTAAACAGTTTGGTTTAGTAAATGTGCTCTAAATGTTGTGTACGTTGGCGATTATTCTTCAATAATTATTTTCCAAAGTCTCATAACTTCTCATTAGAAAATTAGTTGGAACTAATACTTAAATATAAGTAAATTTAAATTAACTTTCTCATTTACAATTGGATTGTAGATATGTAAACATAGGCAAAGGAACGACATTTTGTATCTTGAGAGAAAATTTCAATAATATACAATATTACAATACAACCCTAAGAACTTCAATCTAAAGAGCATTGATGCTCAAACTATTGAAGCATTTACGATTATTTTCAATATATTTTGTTTGACTTTCTCTGAATTTTTACTTGAAAATTAATTTAAACTTCAACTTGAAAATAAGCCAATACGAAACAACTTCCACAATATAGATAAATGAATTTTAGAGTGAAATTTGGTAATTTAAAAAAATAATTAAAAATGATACTCTCTAGAATTTATAATTCATATATAGGTGAATTATAAAAACAGGAAAACATAGGCATATGAACGACATAATTTTGTTTTGTAATTTGAGAAAAAAATTCAATAATATAACTCTAAGAACTTCAACCTAAATAGCATTACTTAATATAATATTCAAGCTATATGCGTTGACGATTCCTTTTTTTTTTTTTTGTTCGAAATTTAATTTTGAGTGTAACTTAAATATAAGTTGATACAAAAACTTTTATAACATGGATCAATGAATTGTAGACTGAAATTTATTAATTTAAGAAAATAATTGAAAATCATACTCTCCAGAAATTATAAATTAGAAACAGGTGGATTATAAACACACGAAAACATAGGCAAAGACACGAAAAAATTTAGTTCTGTGATTTCAGAAAAAAATTCAACAATATGACCCCAAGAATTTAAATCTGAAGAGATTAATGCCCAATATATTCAAGTTGTATACGTTGACAATTATTTTTCAAAATGTTTTGTTCAAGAAGACTTTTCTTCCGAAAATTAATTGGAACTGTAACGTAGGAATAAGTCAATACAAAACAACGTTCACAAAGTAAATAAATGAATTTTAGACTTAAATTTGGTAATTCAAGAAAAGCATTGAAAATTATACTCTCTTGAAGTTATAATTTAAATATAGGTGTATTTTAAACACCCCAAAATATAGGCATAATTTAGTTTTGTAATTTGTGAGGAAAGTTCAACAATATAACCCTAAGAACTCTAATTTAAAGAGCATTAATGCCCAATATATTCAAGCTATAAACGTTGATGATTCATTTCCAACATTTTTTGTTCGAGAAGAAAAGATTTTTTTCTTCGAAAATTAATTGGAACTGTAACTTAACCCTTTCAGGGCAACTGGTTAGCTAGGAAGACCACAGTTTGTTAGTCATGAGTAAAACTGCTCGTTGGCTATTTCAGTATACCAGTGTGTTTTGTGGGTTGTCTAACATAGCAAAATTTGACGTGTTCATCGAAGACAGACCGAAATAAGTCGAAGCGCGTATAACGTGCATTTGTTTACTATAGTTGGACACTACTCAGAGGATCTGCTGAAACTGTGTGAATTTGTTTTTTTATTTATGAATGGTGGAAAAATGGCTCCAAAGTTATTTACTTATATCTTACTTATGCATTTTCATGAATATATTGAACGTAAATGTTTCCTTTTTTTCGAAATTACTAATTTTGTTGGGGTCTCCTGAAGTGACCACTGGGCACTTACGTAATCGTGTTATCTTATTTTAGTTCTGAGAAAGCAAGTTTGGAGTACCTACCTACTGAATAGGCTTGCCAATTTTCGAAAGGACCAACCCGGGAGATTTTTTTAAGGAGTTTAGTAGGGAGGGGGTTGAAGAAAATGTCAATAATTTATTTATTTTTAATTTATATACTTATACCTACTCTGCTTCTAATATTTGACAGTTTTTCACCACAAAATCATAATCTTTAAAAATCGAAGTTTGATTAGTAGAGCCCGGTTGCGTATAATTTAAAAAAATTGGGGAAATTAGCCACCCCGGGAAGTTGTGAGGTTGACCATTATTACCGGAGTCATCCGGGCAATCCGGGAGGGTCGGGAACCCAATAACTGAATATTTAGAAAATCTTCATGCAGATGAGTTCTATGATTTGCAAGAAATGTTCAGCGTGCAAAGTAGAATTGTGTTTGAAACATGACAAAAACTGTTTCATGTTATATTACGCAAAATAGGTTATATTGTTTGGTTATATGTTTCTACTGGTTATGTGGAGTGATCACATCCTGCAGGATAATCCTTGTGTTTTTTTATCTTGAAATTTGTTTCATTTTCTTCAAGTATCTCTAATAAACCATTATCAAACCATACATAATATTTTTTCCACAAAAAAATAATTTGGGTCGGAAAGGGTTAAGCTTCACTTGATACAAATCAACATTCACAACATGGATAAAAAATTTTATACTGAAATTTGGTAATTTAAGTCTCTATGAATTATAATTGAAATATAGGTGGACAACAAATTGCCAAAAACATAGGCAAATAAGCGACAGAATTTAGATTCGTAATTTGAGGGAAAAATTCAATTTCAGGGCATTTATCCTGTATTATGTATGTACGTATGTATGACTATTGTATCTGTATGCGTTGACGAGTTAATTGTTATATTTTTCGCCCGAAGTTTGAGTATATTTTATTCGAAAAGTAGTTAGAACTATTCGTTTCTTCACCTCTCGAAATATTCTTTCGACTTAATCATTCAAACACTTCATTCACGGCATTCTTCCACGAAACACAGGTCAAACGGAGTCAACTCAATTTTTCCTTAACACACCTCTAGTCTCAGGCCAATGAAAACCATAAATAATACTGATTAAAACACCGAAAGAATAGTCGAAAATGGCTGGAAAACAAAGATTAAAAAATCCATAAAAATGCTTTGAATATTCATCGTTCAAACAATATGGAAGATAACGCTTGACCCCCCATGTTAAACAAACGACGGGGGGCATGTCTCGGCGGAGCTTCGGTTAACTAATCGACCTGTTAACTAACAATTATTAATTTACATACGAGAAAGTTACCACGAGGATGGAACTACGAACAACGACTTTTGGCTCTTTTTGACTTGCGCAAGAATGAGAAATAGGCTATATATCTCGGGAATTTCGGTGACTACTCTGTTTAGACACACAAAAAACGAATTCCATTAAAAGATTTATTTGGTTTTAGTCGTATTTCATCCCATGAAATACAAACTATTGCAGTGTATCGAAGGAAAGCAGTCAGGTGCAGAAGTAGTTTTTCTATCCGTTTTAGGCCTCCTAGACCACAACTTTCAAAACAATGTCTAATATAATATACTATATATATATATATATAATATATATATATATATATATATAATATATATATATATATATATATTATATTATATATATATATATATATATGTATATATATATATATACATATATATATTATATATATATATATATATTATATATATATATATATATATATGTATATATATATATATTATATATATATATATATATACAGGGGTGTCCCGTAAATAACACGCCAGAGTGACACTGGAGGTAGATTGCTTTCTGGTCAATCAGATAACATCAACATGACCTCAGTAAAAGTTTGCTGGTTTTCGAGATATTGTCCCTCTTATGTTTTTTTCAAAAATCTATACTTTTTGGTAATTTTCTCGCCTCATAAACATAAATAAGTTCTAACTCCTGTTTTTTTTTCTTCTTATGCTATCATCAATATATGGTTGAGACAATCGACTTATCATTTCATTAAAAACTAGCTCGCTAACCTAAAAAAAAAATCAAGTTGTTTCAATTTATTTTAAATCCGAAAACTTTGAGTAAAGTTTGACTATTTACTGTGAAAAATTATTGTACCAGACAGAATCAGCAAATCATCTTAAAAACTAGCCTTTTTAATGCTCTTTCGAAAACGGTATAACATTTGTGGTTTTTTTCTTTCAAAAGTCTTAAAATTCCAATTTTTGTCATTGAAGTCGTGCTACTTACGAAATACACTGCGCCGCAAATTTAACGCATAGCTTAAATATTTCCTAAGTTTTGACTGAATATTTTCTCAGGCGGTGATCCGATATGAACAAATTTTTCACCAAATTGTAGCTCCGTTCTTTGAGCAAAAGCAGTAGTTATAAGATGATCAAGAAAAATGAATAAACTTATTGTACAGGATGTTTGAATAGCGATCTGTTTTCTTCGTCCAAGTTTACATCCTTCTGCGGGCAATATCGGTTAGCTCAGGCAGAAAAAAATAGACGGTATTATAATCGCATGACTTCCGAGTAATTTGTTTTTTCAATCGTCTGTTTATCTTGAGCCACACGAAAGATATTCATGTTTTTATTATTCTCACACTTTTCAAACGAAATTTTCTAAAATTTTTTTGTTAATTTGCGAAGAAGGCTGTGTATTCAAAATTTCTTTACAATAAAACAAGTGTTTATTTGGTTTTGTATATCTCTCCATACTACAAGTCTGAGCTACCCCAAATTGCCTGCAGAAGGATGTAAACTTGGACGAAGAAAACATGTCGCTATTCAAACACCCTGTACAATAAGTTTATTCATTTTTTTTGATCATCTTATAACTATTACATTTTTTCAAAGAACGGGGCTACTATTTGGTGAAAAATTCATTCAAATCGGATCACCGCCTGAGAAAATATTCAGTCAAAACTTAGGAAATATATAAGCTATACGTTAAATTTTCGGCGCAGTGTATTTCGCAAGTACTTCAATGACAAAAATTGGAATTTCTAGACTTTTGAAAAAAAAAACCACAAATGTTATACCGCTTTCGAAAGAGCATTAAATAGGCTAGTTTTTAAGATCATTTGCTGATTCTGTCTGGTACAATATTTTTTCACAGTAAATAGTCAAACTTTACTTAAGGTTTTCGGATTTAAATTAAATTGAAACAACTTATTTTTTTTTTGAGGTTAGCGAGCTAGTTTTTAGTGAAATGATAAAATACAATAAAATAAATACAAATTATTTTAGAATAAACACAAACAAAAATTAGAACCAATATTACAAAAATATAGGAAATGGTAACTCTGTGAGCAAACAAAAATAAAAAAATCTTAAGAGAGAAAAAAAAGGCTCACTCACAGAGTCACACCAAAAGCTTACATCTAAAGTAGCAGTCAGAGAAGAGCCCTTCTGGCATCACCAGGCCTGTCCACAAATATGTCAATGACTCCATGAAAAGCTCGAAATTACTACAAATTTCTGAAATATGAAGAAGCCACCGTGTTTGACAAAAAAATTGTTATGTTCAATAAAATATACTGAAAATCAAAAGCCCAAATTTTGATTAAATTATTCTCATGAATTTTCATCAACTATGTGTTCAGTAAATTGGTTATGATCAAACGAGTGTTCATAAACGTATTAAACGTTGTTTACGCGCGTTCATCTGGAGTCGTGCGGAGATTTGACGAAATCAAGCTGCTTTGAATCAATAGACACAATGCTGGGCACAATTAGACGGCCGACAGGTTTCGATGAAACGAGGAAGAAACGTGGGAAACTATGAGGCTGATTATTTTTGGCGAAGCTAATCGACAATCTTTTTGATGGCCAGTAAATTACAATTTATATCGCCATGCTGTCTGTCGATAAATGACTGGCGTCTGAATACATTAAGGATGTTATGGATTCTTCCCGTTCGACTCGTTCTAATCGTTTTTTTTTAATTTGGAAGTTCGTGTTTTGTGACTTCCGGAATTTAAAAATGTCATAAATATTGAAATTAGTGAATTTTTCGTCTTTGTAGGCTATGGATGTTGCTCTGAATTGGTCTAGGAAATTGTTGGCCCCTCGTAGATATTCATATTTGAGAATGGTATGCATATTAAATATAACTAAGGTGATGCTCAATGCAATATTATGATGGTAGGAAATGGTAATAATTTTTGCACTTTTTCAATCTTTGTTTTCATTTATTTCAATGTAAAATACATATTGATATAGAACATACTGATTCAATTAATTTGAAAGAAATTAATTTTTTTATTTAATACGCGTGTGACTCCATATATATATATATATATATATATATATATATATATATATATATATATATATATATATATATATATATATATATATAATGAAGTGAACTAGGACATTTATTTGAAGCTAATCAAACAAACCTCCTAGCGGAGCTGGTTATACGAGTTCACGAAAGATCGAAATGCCTCCATATACCTTAGGATGGCGTATGTTAGAAACATTAAGTTGTTTATCACAATCAATGGAAATGATAGACAGTCTGTTTCGCCTTTATTTGGGGCTCAACAGTATCATCTATCCATCGAAAGTGATAACCAACCAAATATTTCCAACGACGTTATATTTTCCTTCCAGTGACTATATGGCATATAAATATGACACAGCGCCACCAGTCGGAAACAAATGAACCACATCCCACAGATAGAAGAAAACATTTCGGCAACGGGAACTCGCACGTCCTGACACCCGAAGGTGGTTACTATAATCGCTAAGCAAGAGTAAAGTTGATACATCCATTCGATGTAATTCAAACTTCACACGCCGCAAGTAACAAGCGCTCCAAATTTTATCCCTTTTACAGGTAGCAAATGAATAGAAAACAGAATTCTTCGTGTTAACGACACACGTTCGTGGCAATAAAATGAAGTGAACTAGGACATTTATTTGAAACTAATCAAACAAACCTCGGAGCTGGTTATACGAGTTGACGAAACATCGAAATGCCTCCATATACCTTAGGACGGCGTATGTTAGAAACATTAAGTTGTTTATCACAATCAATGGAAATGATAGACAGTCTGTTTCGCCCTTATTTGGGGCTCATCAGTATCCGCTAGGAGGTTTGTTTGATTAGTTTCAAATAAATGTCCTAGTTCACTTCATTTTATTGCCACGAACGTGTGTCGTTAACACGAAGAATTCTGTTTTCTATATATATATATATATATATATATATATATATATATATATATATATATATATATATATATATATAATATATATATGATAATTTTTGGCAATTTTCTTTGGAATGTGGCTTAGCTAAAATGGAGATTCATTTGTGCTTGCTCTTCAATCTATATTCCTTTATTCTAATGTTTCGACTTTACAAAGCCTTTTTCAAGGACCAGTTGAAATATCTTTGGACACAACTGACACTCATTCCATTAATTTTATATACAAACTTCGAATGAATTCATATTTACGATTGTTTTTACTTTTTACTCACCTTTCCACTGTGCTTTATATACGCGTATATACATGTCATACATCTAAAGACCTTTTTTTGTGCGCAAAAAGCCGCGCCACAGCACCCAACTGCACCACAGAACCATACAACACCGACTGGACCACCAGTGTGAAAAACATGTACATATATATATATATATATATATATATATATATATATATGTATATATATATATATATATGTATATATATATATATATATATATATATATATATATATAGGTATATATTTATATATATATATCCTATATATATATATATATATATATATACCTATATATATATATATTATATATATATATATATATATATATATATATATATATATATATATAAGTGCGGCAACAAGGTATTTTTTTAAGACAATTAAACGTATCATCTAATTTCCCTCCGAGAAGGATTGTTTGAAGAGGTGTAATTGAGTGGCCGGCAAGATCTCCCAACTTGACTCCACTTTATAACAGACATACCTGATTCAAAAACTCTCAAATGTCTTGAGATACAAACCATTTCTCTATAAATGATAAACAATGCTATTCAAAACTTCAAATACAGATTGTATTATTGCTAAGACACAACTGGCCAACATTTTGAGCTCCTGTTATGAGGAAACTATTAATATTTCTGTAAGTTAGTATGAATTACAAATTACATATTATATTGTTTCTCTTATTTTTTTGTGATGTTGTACGTATTCTGTATTTTTTTAAAAGGATGAAATCAGAATTTCTACGAAATAACACTCGACCTACGGTGCTATTCAAAAAAAATCGGCGGCGGTACACTGAATGCTGACGTCTCTCAAGTTTGACAGGACCTCTGAAAAACGAAAAATACAATCCTGTGCATAACGCTAAAATTTGATAATTATACGTTTAATCGTTTCAAAGAAAATACCTTGTTGCCAGACTTTCTCGTTATTATATATATATATATATATATATATATATATATATATATATATATATATATATATATATATATATATATATATATATATATATATATATATATATATATATATATGGGTGGCTAAGAACTAAAGTGGTGTAAGTCAAAATATAATGTTTTGAGATATAGATTTTTAAAGTTAAATGTGTGAAGTAAATTAGATAGTTGAACAACAGAGTTTATAAAGGTACTGCTAGAGAAATAAAGGTCTCAAAATTGTAATATGCTATCAAGTTACTGGCAAAATCAAAAACAAAATAGAAAATTTTACTTACTTTTTCGAAAATTTTGACTTACGCCATTCAGGCCCTGAATTATCTTTCGTTGAGTAATTGTTGTATTATATAGATAAAATATAAATATAAATTTTGTCAAAAAATAAACTTTTATTATTGAAAAAAGTATTATTACAGTATTATTAAGATCTTAAGTTCGAATATTTATAAATTTATTATTGTATGTTAATCGTAAATGATTTCATCATCTTCGTTGGATTCATCTCTACTCTGTACATTTTGTCCTTTCTTTGTGACTTATTCAATTGGTAAATGCTTATAGTATGTGTGGTGCATTGGTGGAATATAATGTAATAAATCAAGCAAATCTAGTTTCTTTTTGGCTGTTACTGTTAGTCTATTTTGAAATAAGCTTTCCTGATTTTCTGGTAAAGTTGTGCATTTATTTCCTTTTCCAAATTTTGTCAGACATATTTCATCAAACTCAAATTCTTCATATAATGTTTCCTTGTATTTAAAGTCATACCTCTTTCAAATCTAAGCCATCTTACATTCAACCAATTTACATTACCTCCACTTACATTTTTCTTGCAAATCAATATAATCGTTTTCATATTCATAACCACTCAAGTTTATTGTTTCCATAAATAAAAACAAAATAATACTTCGTAAAACTCACAGTATGACTGCTCCACACTCAATATAAGGTCATGTTTAATATAGAAATTGATTTGCAACACTTTAACAGGAATTAATATATGAATAATTAGACATACACCATTTACGCTCTGAACACAAAATAGTTTCGTACAGAACTATATCAAAGTACAGTCATCTGTTGGCTCAGTATTGAACTAAGACTTACGCCACTCTGGCAGTGAATAAAAGGTTGCTAAAGGAGTGTATATCTGACATAATTCGATTTTACAAAAAAATTGACTTACACCATATATATATATATATATATATATATATATATATATATATATATATATATATATATATATATATATATATATATATATATATATATATATATATATATATATATATATTATATATATATATATATATATATATATATATATATATATATTATATATATATATATATATATATATATATATATATATATATATATATATATATATATATATGTATATAAATTTTCTAGGTACATATTGACATATCCAGCTCTTTGCATCACACCAAATGAGCTGAAATTTTGTATCTGAAGTGGTTTTCAAGGCAGAACTAAACTATCAAAATTCGGTTAAATTTCTTCAACCACTGCCGTTTTTACGTAGATATGTCGTATTTTTTCGTGGTTTTTGAAAATTGACCAAACTCCACAGCTTTTACTGATAAAGTTAGAAGGTTGGAGTTTGGTACGTAGATTGAGTTCATGTTGAGATACAATCCTTTGTAGGTACGTTCAAATTGCATCTCGATCTGTTTCATCAGTAAGCGATGCACTTAGCGAACTGTTTTTCACAATAAAGGGATGAAATTTGGTACGTAGATTGAGTTGATGCTGAGGTACGTTCCTTCGTTGGTTTCAAATTTTTTCCTCAACGAGGATGCACTTCGCAATTTTTTTTTTTAATAAAATAAATTATTTTATACTTTTAAATACGGTTAGCTATATATGCGTGATTTTTTAATAGTTATTTATGTACCAAGTTATATAAATCCTAACGACCGGAGGTTAACATTGGACCCGGGGGCCTTTGGCCCGAAGGATGTATCATTTTATTATAATGAAAAATCGATTTTAAAATCGGTTCATTGCTCCTATACTTTCCATTTTCCTTCTCATAGTAGGAATGTCAATATTTTTGTCATCATATTTAGTGAATGTCATTGCTGCTTTCTTTGTGTAGTCTTATAGAAATAATAAAAATGAAAATGATTTTACCCAAGAATATCATCGAAAATGCTGCGAATAATTAATTGCCGGAGAAATCCAGAGTCGTATACGACAAGCATTATAAAGTATTTAATCAATGGAAGTTGCTTCATTTCTCCTCGTACAAAGAGCAGGCGTTATGATCCATAACGACCGCTCATTACGCCCTAGGGCATAATGAGTGTATTCGTAGCAACCGTATCTAAGGTAACATCAACAAATAATATACAAGTGATAAATAAAATATATTGCATCGACGCGATGCATTTCTCTCGAAAAATACGACCTAAGTGATGAAGCTCCGCTGCTCACGAATTTTTTCCATAACTATATCGACATATTCGAAAAGTATACTCACATGACCAATTACAGTTCATTCACACCTCCAAACGAAGAAGTAGTCGACTAGAAAATACGATAATGATAATCGATTAGCAATGAATCAAAATTTTCTGACGTCGAAATGGCAACAACAATTATAGATAATCTCCGTTGTCTGGTCGTTCGTAATTGTGACTGGCCTCCTCGTCCTTCGCGGGCGGAAAGAAAAGGAAGGACGATGAATCTTACGGGCACCTCCTAATTAGACAGGACGATTCAAGCGTGCCGGACGCCATAAATATCACCGAAAGGATTCATTATTATCAAGAGTGAGTAACAAAAAGGGATTAAAAGAGCGCCAATCGAAATTGTAAGCAGAAGCTCAACTACGTGACGAAATACACAATGAGTAAGGTTACTATGTAAATCTTCACAACTTGTCGATTCTGTCAGACTTCTCAAATTTTCACAGCATGTGCATGTCTCAGCTAAAAAATTATCATCGGCATGTGTCGCCATCAAATCCATCTCAAGTGAATTAGATACGGCATCTACAAAAATTGCCTATTTTGCATTGTTCGAATCTCATCTCCGTTATGGTCTTCCCTTCTGGGGTTCATGTAATTCTTCACAACTTGACACCATTCCCAAATTGCAGAAGAGGACAATTCGTTACATGTTTGTACTGAAAAATAGGGCTCATTGCAAACTTTACTTCAAGAAAAATGGAATTTTGACGCTTCCTTCTTTATAATTACTTGAATCTGTGTGCTTGATTCTTAAGTATTTTCATACCGTACCCTTGGTGTCACAGCACGGGTATTTCACCAGATCTTCGGGACATCATGTTCACATCCCTATTCCTTTCTCTGAATTAGCAAAGAGGTCAATCATTTACAATGCTGAGAAAATTTACAATCACCTTCCCGAGGAATTAAAATCTATAACTTCCTTGACCAAGGTAACGAACTAAATCTTATTTTCTTGATAGACATTATAATTCTATAGAGGACTACTATTCTGAGCATTAATTTATCGATACGACCAAATTGAATAACAAAGGCATCTGCTTCGATCGAGGAGAATTTGATACTCTCGGTTCTATTGTAAAGTTTGTATATATTTTGTATAGAAATGTGGTATGATTTTCATTTCTAGGTATCACGCCACATTTTTATACAAAATATATATGTTACAGTCAATATATGAAATTGGGCATTATATAAACTGTCTAGCCAGTATATATATTGCCTGAACTGCTCCGCTACATATGAAATAAAGCACAAATTATAAACTGACTAGACATTATATAAAACGCGCGTAAAGAGTTAGTCAGTTTATTTTGTTTATTGTTTTCAACCGCCAGGTGATTTTATAGTTGTAGTTATTATCATTAAACAATGGAAGAAGACAAAATTAAAAGGTAAAAGTACATTATTAATCAATACCTACATAAGTGATTTATTTAACACATTCATATGAAAATTCGTATTATTTAGGTATTCTTTCAAACATAACCTCTAAATTAAAATTCAAAACTGAGCTATACAGGGCAGCATTTATTATATTTAAATATTAAAATATAACAATGATAATGGTTTTTCAGATTTTATGAAAAATTATAAAAGGAAAAGTAATCTTGGTAAAAATTGTCGAAGCTTAAATCTTGAAAAGTACAATAAACTAATAGAAGTGAAATTTTCAAAAAATGTTACCAAAAGGGATCCTCACGTGCATTGGCTATTACGACATTATGATATAATATCAGTGCAGGGGGTAGAAAAATTAATATTCCCTATAAACGGTAATTTTACTGACATAATTTATTATGTTCATGAAAATGAAATTTTCAACATACTGAAAGATGTACATTCGGAAACGGATCATGGTGAAAGAGATGGCGGCGATGTCAAACTGTGCAAATCTTGCGAAAATTACATACACTTAACATGTACTGTAAACCAAGCATCCGATTACCCCCTCTGCAATCTATGTATGAAGGGTGAGGATGTCAATAAAATTAGAAAAAACGCCAAAGAGGCGCTGAAACAACAAGCAAAACGCATGAAGCATATAGGTGGTTCTTCACATCCACATGTGGACATAGGTGATACAGTAAGAATTCTGGTTCCAGAGGTAGATAAAGGGCGAGGGGATCCTAGATATATCTTAGGAATAGTCAAAGAAGTAAACAAAGAGGGCTTTTTCAGATTAGCCACGAAAAACGGCATTCTTCCAAAATTATATTCCAGGGCAGAATCTAGTACCTGCCCAATTAATCTTATGGAATTAAATACTTGCTCCGACAACATACTGACCCTTCGAACTGCGGCAAAATTGGAGTCAATTGGGCATGGGCAAGGTTTTAGAAGATGCCATTGTAAAAGCAACAAATGTGCATCAAATAAATGCTTATGTAAAAAAAATAATGTTTTATGCACTTCAAAATGCCGCAGTAGCCTGTTTTTTAAACGTTTTGATGTTTTTGTTTTTTTTAAGGTTTTAATGTTTTTTAATAAATAGTGTTTTGAACATCGAAATAATTATTTTATTTGCCATAAATTTATAATATTTGGGTATAGTTCAATATTTTATTACGGTCCTGTTTGTAGATGTAATATTGAATTGTTTCACAAACTGCCTAAAATTAAGTACGCAATATAATACGGCTGACGCTGTTTATATAATGACTAGTCGATTTATGAAAGAAATATATTTTATAATAAACGGTCTGATATGGGCAGTCTGTATATAAACGGTCTGCGCGGTATATATACGGCGTCTTTTCACAAAATTGAACTGTAACATATACAAACTTTACAATACGAACCGAGAGGGTCAATATCCTCCTCAATCGAAGCTTGAAACCCTGTGGAGTTTTTATGGTCACATTGATCAATCAATGCTCAGAATAGTGTCCTCTACAGATTGATAAGGTCTATCAAGAAAATTAGATTATATTTGTTTCCGAAAATTGGTGAAGGAAGTTATAGATTTTAGTTCCTCTGGAAGGTGATTGTAAATTTTCTTAGCATTGTAATGATGGACTTTTTTGTTAATTCAGAGGAAGGAAATAGGGAGGTGAACATGATGTCCGAAGATCTGGTGGAATACCCGTGCTGAGACACAAGGGTTATGGCATGAAAATTACTTATGAATCAAGCACACAGATTCAAGTATATATAAAGAAGAAAGCATTAAAATTTCATTATTCTTGGAGTAAGGTTTGCAAATGAGCCCTATTTTTCAGTACAAACATGCAACAAATTGCTCTCTTCTGCAATTTTGAGAATGGTGTCAAGTTGTGAAGAATTATATGAACCCCAGAAGTGAAAGACCATCACAAAGATGAGATTCGAACAATGCAAAATAGGCAATTCTTGTAGATGCCGTATCTAATTCACTCGGTATGGATTTAATGGCGAAACAGGCCGATGATAATTTTTTTAGCTAAGACATGCACATGCTGTGAAAATTTGAGATTATTGTCGATAAAGGCGGGCTATGTCGATGTCTTAATACATCGATGTGAAGCCAAAAACATGCAACCTGATTGCGTACACACGTACGTACAAAACCATAGTTTTGTCCAGTCTGCTAAAATGTTTTGGCTAGATGTCTGAGCAGGAGGAATATTTAGCTCTGGTGGCAGTGGCGTGTACAAAGAAAAAGGAAAATGAAAATCGTCGCCGAATGTGGTCTAGAAGTTGGTTTCTAAAACTTATAATAAAATTTTTTACACATTCACCTGTTAGAAAAATGGAGGTTAGAACTAGAGGACTCTCGTAATTACGTAAGGATGGACGAAGAAACCTATTCGTAACTATCGGACATGGTTATTCCAATTATAAAACGTCAAGACACAATGATGAGATTGGCAATAACTGCAGAAATTACTGCAAGAAATTACCAAGATTTAAAATTCACTACTTTAATATTTCCGAAAGCCTCACCGTACCACTTCCCTTCGAGATAAAAACTTTTTCATTTTATCTCCGAAACCCACCACGAAGACTATTGATTTTAGCGACAACTGTATTTTTTGTAGCATTTGGTTAAATGATTTGCAGCTTCTCCATCAATATTTTGTATGCTCAATTTCTTTTATTTCGGTTTAACTAGTGCTTTGATTTTGTCACAAGCAAGGTAGGTCCCTGTACAACTCCACAAATTCCCTTAGAAATTCCCGGGACATTGTTCTGCAGTCATAAATCACAATGAAACTATCTGCAAACATTTTTAGTCAATATTATACAAATTCATGAGATATTTAACTTATTATTTTAAATACCTACTGCAGTAACAAAGTATTTCATAAACTTAACCGCCGCTACTGCTTTAAAAACGCACACTCCACGGTAATTTGCATCTACACGTAGAGACTTGAATGCATTCGTTGGAATGCGCATCCAAAAATTCAAGCGATTCCTGAAAACATCAACTCGGCATTCATCCGGGTTGTGCATTCAAAAACGTGCGTTTTCTGCATCCACATTAACGTTATTGGTTGCACGTTCTTGGATGCACGTTGATGTATTAAGACATCAACGCCTCTGTGTAGGGGCCTTGGTGCGGGCTACACACGGACGTCGATGAATTAATACAACGACGTGCATTCAAAAACGTGATTGCATACACACGCGTACGTACAAAATTACAGTTTTGTCTAGATACATTAACGTGC
>JARQZK010001161.1:0-15932 GCA_030704885.1 Cynegetis impunctata
TCTCACATTTTCTTCATTCAAGTGACTCTTGGAAGAACTTGGAGTGGCATGAATTACCTCCATTTTTTCCTCCTAAAAGAAAAATTTGGATGTTTACAACATATATAAATTGGAGGTGACAAGATTTCCTTACAGTCATACAATACTCTTTCTGAAGAGAGATATAATTTATTATTTTATGTAAATTAGAACATGGTGAACTGGTAAAATATGTCTAAATAATAAAATAGAAAAAATGATAATAAGACTTAGTAAGAAAACATAAAAATAAAAAATCTGAGGATGGAGATTGAACATGGGATTTCACACATAACAGATATTGGGTTCTCTTGAAACTGCGCTGTGGTTTTGTATGTGCTTCCTTCTACTGTTCGGACCTCTAGCAGTATTTTTGGCGTTTCGACCATTAAAAACTCTTGCCACTCCCATATAAAATACAATAAACAAATAAAAGATAAGTACAAAAAGTGACGCTTACTATAATAATAGGAGATTCATCAACTGCCGCCTCATTATTATTTGTACTTCCATCAGGCTAAAATGAAGAAACATTGTTAAATTAACAGAGCCAAAATACAGTTTATCTAACTTGAGAACAGAAGCTATATATTTTCATAAATGAAACATTGAATTTATAAATAAACTCACCAGAATTGTAGCCTCTATGTAGGAATGGTAAGTTGGTGTTTGTATACAGATTGAGTCTGAATCAAACATATTTTCAATCCCATATGCCGTTTTTGGGTTCATAATGTCTAATATTAAATCTGTGGATGGATCCTTTACCACTGTTTCTTGTGGCCCACCTCCTGTTTTAAAGATCTCCTTCTTTTCCTGTGCCACTTCTTTCCTACTGTTTTTTTAATATTATCGTAAAGTTTCTTAAGAGACTCTTTTGTTCGTGGTATTCCTTCCGGAGATTGGCTATTAAATAGGGAAGTTATTTTAATCCACGCGTTTTCCTTCTCACGCCACGTAACTGCATCGGTCCTTTTATTTTCTATAATTGTTTTATGATCATATATTAGGTTTAAAAGAGTTGTCTTCTCTCGCCCAGTAAAATTTGGAGTCCTCTTTTTTCTAATGTTATTATCATCACAATTATTAATATTCATTTTTATTAAACCACCAGTCACAAACAAAATCAACAATCAAACACAATAACACAAATTATCTCTCGAATCAAAATAAAGCGTCGAAGCGTCCGTGTCTGTCAATTGTCATGTCATCATCTAGGTACAATTAAAAACTAGCTACATTTCTCGGCGTTGCCATAGCTTCTCGCCACTTATCTAAGATTTCGTTAAGTAGCATATTAGCAAACCATCTATAGTTTAAGGTTCACTTTAACTTTAAGTAGACCTTAGATGAGATGAACATTTAAGGTGGATCGGTGCAAACGACCCTTAGGGCATTTAAAGTTAAAGCTCAGAAACATAACCTAGAAATTTTGTTTACATACCTCTACATCTTCTTTTGTTTTTATTGTTAATTTGTAGGTGTATTTATCAACAAACTTCCAATCATACAGGTTCGGAAACGAAATCGCACTTATTTCATTCATATTTATTGTATTTTCTTCAGACGGATAAAATCGTGTTTGGTGAATTGCAAGAATGCACCTCTACGAAATACAAATTCAAATTGAGAATGAGCGCTTTGTTTTGCTTTGTGGCTAATCAATCACGCGTATGTAAGAGACGAGTTACCAGTTTTAGTTGTAATATGTCTCTTACATACAAGTTATACTTCGGAATTTTCCGATCGTTATTCGATGGTATTGTGCGTCCGCTACATACAAATATGCGTCCAGGAGCCAGCGACCTTTTATTGTCAATCATTTTATATCCACTGATAATTTGTAAAATACTTAAGATGATTGTATGTTAAATCACTGTGAACGTCAGCTGCGGTACCGACAGTCAGCTGGTCTTATCGCGGTTTATTGTACGTCACCTGGCCATGTAAGCACAACAAAAAAAATAATAATTTTCAGTGATTTTACATCGGTTGAACATTTGTCAGGTGAAAGTCAACGTAATATTCAAACGAAAAAAAAGACAGCTGGCTATACGTCGGGAGAAAGATCGTCAGCTGGCGCAGTGAAAGTTGAATCTCGATAGACAGTTACGAGCTGCGTACACTAAAATTAAAATGCGTCAGCTGACGAGTTTGCAAACGATACACAGCTAGCTGACGTGTTTTGTTCGTTTAAATATTATGTTAACTTTCAACTGACAAATTTTCAGCCGATATAAAATAAATAATGGAAGGCCTCGATAGCCCAGCGGTAAGGTGTATCGTTGTAAACTGAGGATTGTGGGTTCGAGTCCCACCTTGCTCTTGGGCGTTGTGTATGTCCGGAATTTATTGGTTCAAAAAGTAATCTGTTGGGTAATGACTTAGATTCAAGCCCATTGGCCGTTCGGAACCGGTCCCTTGAGATAAAAAAAGTAAATTATGCAACGTGTTTGCACATAACACTCTTGTTGAAAGCTTTGGCTTCAGTATAAATGTATGCTCTATTATATATTGACCTTGTATTTTATTCATTATTGTGTGTATAAGCATTAACAAAATTTCAATGTAGATTACTTAATACAAAAAAGTGATCATATTAAGAAAACAATCTATTGTAAATATTAGGACATTTGTTGAAGAGTAGAACGTGTATAAAACATATTTTTGAATTATATTTCATCATCACTTTGACTTGTTGCACTCTCTTCATTGTCTAAATCATTTCGGATTCGCTTTCAAAACTATCAATCTCTATGTTTTCATCATCATCATTTATGAAATTGAAAAAGAGAATAATGAGTGTAGAAAATACAATATCAGCAATGTGAATAAAATATAAAAAAGTGTACCTTTGTCGAGCTCAATTGTAATTTCAGTTACAGACTTTGGTAATTCGTTTCCAATAAACCAAACAAATTCAGATCTATTTTCGAATTCTACCCAGCCATAATCTGTAGGAGTTTCACTAGTAGGTACTTGTAAATGTGCTTGCGTCCAAATTTGTCCAATAAAACAAGCTCTCAAAAAATGTTGGTATAATTCCCTTCTGCATGGTGGTAGAAGTGAACCATCAATATTTCCTTTTGGTAATTGGAAGACATCCTTGTCAGAAACTTTGTAAATTTTGTGAAATGGCGCGACCCCTGTATCGTTGATATTTTTTAATGATTTAAAGCCATATATATGGCAAATAAACTTTTCTACTTGTGGAAAAATATCTTCTTTCTTCGATGAAGGAGACGTCATCTCAATTAAACATTCAATAAAATCATCTGATTCTTTCATAATTGTCAGGCAAACCGTTGTAAACCAAGGGGCATTCACAATGGCTCACCTTCTTATTGTTGTCGTTTCTCTCATACCTGTACGTACCTTTTAAGCATGCTTATAGATGTTAAACCTCCGTGCAGTTTCTAAAAACTTGATTTGTAATAACCTTTATTAAGAATTTAAAATAATTTACATACTCTGTTATTGAAGATGATGCTGCAATCGATTTTGAATTGGACGAGGCTGCAACTTGTTCAGATGCTGAAGCTGTATTCTGTTCTGAAGAACGATTTCTATATTTTGGCGGCAAAGCTGTAAACCGTCTATAGCACTCGCTGTGATATAGCTGTAAATCGTTAGGTTGTGTCGGCAATGTTGTGTCTTTTCCAGTCAAACAATGTCTTTTCAGTATCTCTAATATTTCACAACACTTTTGTAAATTTTGTTCATTAAACAATTTCAATTTAGAGGAAAATTTAAGGCAAAAAACACAAAAAGGATTGCTGCTGTTCAAACGGTGAAATATGGGACTAATATATTACGCACGCGTGCAAACATACACGCACAGAAATATTTGTTTATTTAATTGATTTAAATATAATTAAAAATACCCAAATCCGAAAAAGGATACGCTATTGATAATATTTTTGGATGTATTCATTGTTACTTTTCATTTATAAATTAATTAAATGAAATATTGGAAATATTTCTACACACAATGATCAATAAAATATAAGGTCAATATATAGCATGAATTCATGAAAATTTGTCATTTGAAAGTTAACATAATATTTAAACGAACAAAAAACGTCAGCTGGCTGTGTGTCGGTTGCAAACTCGTCAGCTGACGCATTTTAATTGATGTGCGCAGCTCGTAACTGTCTATCGAGATTCAACTTTCACTGCGCCAGCTGACGATCTTTCTCCCGACGTATAGCCAGCAGACGTTTTTTTTCGTTTAAATATTACGTTGACTTTCATGTGACAAAAATTTCAACCGATGTAAAATCACTGAAAATTTTTTTTTTGTGTTTACATGGCCAGATGACGTACAAAAAACCGCGATAAGACCAGCTGACTACATTTATTCAAATTAATACTATGTGAACTACTCTTGTACCAATTTTCAACCGATATAAAATAACTGAATAGTCGTTTTTTTTACGTGTGTGGGCGGCTGCGGTTGCCAAACAGACTCTCGGTACCGCAGCTGACGTTCACAGTGATTTATAATCATCTTAAGTATTTTACAAATTATCAGTGGATATAAAATTGGTCGCAAAAACTGGTAGCTGGCTCCCGGACTATAAGGTTAAACAATAACGCTATAATAGACTGGTATAGGAAACCCAGCACATCTGGAAGATACCTCCATTGCTTTTCCAGTCATACATTAAAATAAAGAACAAATTAAGTATATTTCCAATCAATCCTTGCTACATAAAAATCAAAAGATACAAATGAGCTGTTCAGTTAAAATGGATACCCTAAGACACTCACAATGAAACTAATATTAAGTACACCAAACACCCCTGGAAGGGAAGTGATAAGTGACCCAAACAACTCATTTCAAAACCGAACTCAGCAACTAACACCTACATTCACACGAGAACATCAAATCACACGGGAGGAAAAAATAAAATAACAACCGCGTCTCTGCCGCTAATAAAAAATATGACACAATCCTTGATCAATATACTGAAACGTGACAATCTAAAAATAGCGATTAGGAATGAGTTTGTGCTGGGGAAAATTTTCACAACCACAAAACAAAAAATTCCCACTCAAAAACAATCGAATGTAGTTTACAGGATACAGTGCTCATCCTGTGAATTGTGTTACATAGGCCAAAACTCCCAACAACTCAATAAACGGATCACTTAACACAAAAATGATGTACAAATCCTAAGAAAGGTTGTGCTCTTGCCGATCATGTAGGACAAATGGATCATAGTATGAATTATCAAGATGCCATTGTGCTGGAATATGAAAAAAACCTACAAAAAAACAGTCATTCCTGGAGATGTACTACATTTAAAGAAGTTTCTGTTCCATGAACTCTCGATCGGACATAAAAAATATAACATATATTCCTTTTTGCTTCATTACAATTCAACAATTCAAGCAAATAGTAACTAGAATTTGGCACTAGGCATGGTTACAGTATTGGAAACTGTCACTTAATTTCAAGAATTGGTCAGTGGTTCGAACGAACAATTTGTGACAGTGATTCTGTGTTCCAGCCTCAAAGTTGCTTCGGGGATCAAGGAGCAACAATTGACGTCAAATTGACAGGAGTTTTTTCAGCTTTTAGCTGTTAACTTATAAAAATTAATAATTGTTTGTCTGCGTGAGATTTACTTAAGTTCATTGGTTCTTTGTTTTGCTGAGTGAGAGATGATCCTGAAGATTGTTTGTTTTGAGACATGTCGCTTTTATTTTTAATCTCAACTATTTGGTGAGTTCTTTGACAATATTTTGTTTTCTAAAATTTGTAATCATCGGTTGTAAACAGTAACCGAAACGTCGACATAAATAAATGAAGTACACACACTAGGCCATTATTTATCTGTTTCAACCACTTATTAAGTCTTTATCAATAAATATGAATATATATATATATATATATATATATATATATATATATATATATATATATATACACTAGCAATCTGCGGGTAGGTCAATATACTAATACCAAAAGTTTCCCCAATTAAAATTGAACTAAGAAAAAAGCATGAGAGAATAAAAATAAAATACCTCTTCCTTTATATTTGCAAAAAAAAATAAATGTCTTTTTCTTCTTCATATTTAGTCACCCACATTACCTATACGTCTATAACTCGTATATATCTGCAACACACAGAAACCGATACTAGGATAGATCCTTACTTAAACAGCAGAGATTTCCTCAACACAGCTCGCTGCGTTGTCCTGTTTTGCGTATCTTCGGAAGTACCTACCACGAGTAACAAAACTAACACCAAACTCACAACTAGTTTTAGTGATGGATAGGGATGTTTCTGCCAAGTTGCCAGCCTCTTTATAGGCGATGATCACTTCTTCTAACCATTCTATTACATTCTAGCTCCTCTTCGGTTATTTCTATATTTTCTTCTTCAGAGTCTATTTCATTTTCACCACTTTGGCCTTTTTCATCTTCATTATCATTAGGATCCTCATATCTCACTGATTTTCCAGGTTTTATTCTCAGTGCTGTCTTCTTTCTCATTCTTATAGTTTAACCCTGAGCATTTGTTCGATCTTTGAGATATCACAACAAGACGTTGTCGATATGCTCTGTAACGTGCAATTCAAATATTTCATCTGGCTTTTTTTTTGATACTTCATGAGGATTGAACGGAGAAATTTCTGTATTCTGGAAACCGGTTTGGATAGTCTTTTTGGCATTATTTTTTATTGTGTCAATTAATTTCGTTAATAGTTAATACTTTTCTCGTCACAATTACACCCAAAGGCTGGGTTATTTGCGTCGAATTCGGCGTCAAGAAAACATATCTGATGTTGACCCTTTGGCAAGCTCGAATAATTTCTACATTAATATGAGAAGATGAATTATCGTGAATTACCACTTTTGGACCATTACCTTTTTTTGCTCAACTGGCAATGATTTTGTTAAACCAGTCTTCGAAAAATGCTGCATCAAACCACTCCGACTTGATTATATTGTAAAGCGTCTGAGGTGGGCCTCGGGAGATCCATTTATTTCAAAGATGTTCTGATTTATGAAAAATTAACTGAAAAACGGATTCGATTCATTTCCAGACAAACTGAAAATCATTCAGTGATTTAGCTACATAGCTCACATTTATCAGTTTTTGCATGTGGTTTTAAACCAGCTCACTCCGTATGAGCCCATTGTCTGTACTTCATGCACTGAAACCACGTTTTCCGTGATTCGGACCTAGAATACTTTTCGAAACAATACAGGCACCGGGTATTATCACAACTATATTCAGCAAAGTTTTCACTATCGGAAAAAATTAGTGTTTCTTGAAGCTGCCTTCCTTTTATACTGTTTCCGTTTGTTCTGCATGGGTGGATCGTCTTTTGTTGAAACTCATGGAGATATTTTGGATTCAGCAGACTTGCGTTTTTTCTTGGAAATACCAGCACTGTCATTTTCACTTCACAGTTGATCTTTATAGGAGAGGATGTCAATTCTACAGCTTCTTGTGATCCCTTGTAGTTTTCAGGGATAACTGTTTGTGCGAGTGTTAAATCTTAAGTCGATACTATTCAAATTCTTCTGAGGAGCAATACTCGTATTTGGAGTTTCTAGAGTGTTACACAAAACGGGTTTTGGTATTGGTACTGGGTCAGGTAGTAAATACTAGTAGGAATTTTTCGTCCCTAAAAATACTCTTGTCAACAGGTCAGCATCCTCTGCTTTTAAAGCAAATTTGATTACTTAATAGCTACGGTTTTTTGCTTCTCTGTAAGCTTCGTCAAGAAGTTGTGATGTTTGAAACTGACTTATTGTTCGGCCACGATCAGCTCTCAATCATTACCTTACATTCTGAATAGAAAATGAACTCAGAGGCTTGAAAAAACACACGTCCAGAAGATGAAGTTTATATGTTTTGTGGCCTAGTGATTGTAACATAACTTTTCCAGCATTTTTGGGTGAATCAAGTGCTTCTTAATTTTTGGAATGAGTTGTATGCTCTTCCAGAAAGATTTTGTGCTCTGGATCTGGTGTAAGAAATGAAATGCTGTCATCACAACAAATAAATCTGAATTAATGTATCGAATTGCAACCATTTGCTAGTTCTGGAGTATTCATCTTTTTTCAAAAGATGATTGGTGGTATATAGACACCAGCTGCACTTGCGCATCAAACTATAGTCATATTGTCTCCTCGTTCACCATTTGAAATGATAACAACTGGATGTTTACTTTGAGCTAGAATTTTTTGTGGTTTGCTTTTGTACTCTACTGAAGCCACTTTCATCAACGTTGAAAATTTTATCTGGTCCAATACTGTGTTTATCAACTAATTGTTCGATTAATGTGATCAATTCTATTACATTTTTTTGTTGAAACCTCTGGCTCTAACCATGGAGATGGCATCCGGTTGCCGAAGTGAAGTTTCGTGATGCCGTTTCATGAATCCTTAAAACCACTTCTTTCCTGACATTATTGTCTCTACATTGAATTTATGGTTTATATGGTTTTATGTCAGCAAGATTAAATGCAAGTCTTCTGGCGTCTTCAGTTGTAACATCAGAAACTAATTTCTCCATTCACAGTACATAGTGAATAACTTTGCCTAGGTCAATAATATATTCATTTTCCTAATTTCTTTTTAACGTGGGTCCATATGCCGTTAAAGCTCATTCTAATTCTTTTTGTGCCAACTTTACCATAATTCCAGAATGAAAAAATGGTTGGACGAATTCAGACACATGGCCTTAATACAAATGTTTACATAAGTTTCATTTATAATTAACTAGATACCGAAAAACTTAATTCTTGCTATTGCCATCGTTACAAAAGTCAAACGTCTTATATTTTGACGGGACGATTGGTTTGTGTAATTACCTGTCCAATTCCCATCCATCTGGTAACAAATTCAATAGATAGTACCATAGACCACTTCACTTCTAAAATAGAACTTTAATAACTAGGAAATTTGGAGTTCTGTATTGCCGTATGCTTCTCTAACGTTCCGACGGATAGCTCAAAAATATTTGACACTGAATCTTCTAACAGTTCAGAATTACTTTCGTTGTCAGACATGAGTATAATTTTATGGCACAGAAGCGGTGGTGTTGCAAGAACTAATTGTTTCTTATTAAATTGTTCCAAATTCATAATTTTTTATAAACCTATATTCCTATACGCTTGGAAGATATTTATATCTGATGGTTGGATTTCAGGTTTTAGACCATGCAGAATTTTTAACAAAGAATAAGTTTTTTTCGTAAAATTAATAATAAAAAAAGTGTTCCATATGGTGCGAACTTATGCGGACACATTGTATATACTTCGCTCTATATGCTGATCATAAAATGGGAATGTTATTGTTTATATACACGAGATTTGAATTGCGACATCACATCTTTTGTGACATTTGATTCTATTCATGTGACTCCAAAGTTCGAAAAAATATGTCTTATCTCGTTTATGATGACTGGTGGGTAATTAGGTCTCATCTTGCTTTCGATAATAATAATAATTCGAAAATGGATCGAAGTACTATGTCTAGGGTCATCAAAAACGTTTCAGAAGCCATTGCTAGTGAGAGAAATATATTTATCAAAATGCCGCTAACAAATCAGGAAAAAATATCTTCTCAAACTAATTTCCATCAATTAGCTGGTTTTCCACGTGTAATTGGCTGCGTTGACGGAACCCATGTGAAAATTCAATCACCAGGTGAGGAGGCTAATTAATTTTCCAGCAATATCTCATTTAAATTATGTTAAATTGTTCTTATATTTCTTGTATAGTTCATCAATAAGAAACTGGATTATATCCAAATATGCTACCTCCATCTTATAGGTGGAGAAGATGGAGAGATATTTAGAAATAGAAAATCATATTTCTCCTTAAATGTTCAGGTGGTATGTAATAGTGATTTGCAAATAATTAACATAGTATCCAGATGGCCACGGTCAGCCCATGACTCTACCATTTTTAGCCATAGTAGGACTAGGTTTGAAGCTGGGGAATTTGGCACAGGCATTCTTCTAGGTATGTATTGAAAAAAATGCTGGGGTAAATCTAACAATAATTATTTTAAAAAAATATAGGAATTTTAAGTATTATTTTTACTCATACTCGTACAAGTATTTGTGGAATATCCTGTATTTTTCTGTACCTTGTGAATTACTTCCATTAACTATACCATTCTCTATTTGTAGGTGATAGTGGGTATCCATTGAAATCCTACTTACTTACACCACTAGCAAATCCTAACACAAGGGCTCAACAACTCTACAATGAATCGCACATTCGCACTAGAAATGCTGTAGAAAGAACCATAGGTGTGTGGAAACGAAGATTCCCCTGTTTATCATATGGATTAAGATGCAAATTTGAAACTGGTTTGGTGGTAGTAGTAGCTACAGCAATACTTTATAACATTGCTAGAGTAATGCATCATGCTGACCCCCCACCTCCAGTGGAAATTGATATGGAGGAATTTGAATATTTAGTTCAACAAGGAGACATACCTCCAATTAATCCACAGCAACATATATTGTATGATTTTAGAAATGAAATTATTGACAATTACTTTGCAAATCTGTAATAAAATTGTTTTTGAGCAAAAAGGTAGTTATATTTATATTAGTCCTGCTGAAATTTCAGAATAAAATTACAAGTTTTTCAGTCAAACATGGAGGAAACACAATTGAAAATCAAAAGAGGATACAAACCACTAATATTTATTTGTACTTGAGTGATACATTATAATATATACTAAATAATATTAATTCTCTATTATAAATTTTTCTTTTTTAATAGTAACTCTGTTTCTAATACCTCTATTTCTAATTTTCTTTTTCTTATTAAAAGAGCATTTTCTTGGTCCATATGATTCAACTGTTTTTCAAGTAACATCAACCTCTTATCTAAGAGTAGGTCACAATTTTGGCTATCTCGGAAGATGTTAAGCTTTTTACTACAGTTCTTGGTATTCTACGGCTCATTGGTGTAGTTTTTGAATTGTCAGGCACCTGTAAAAAATTCAATCATGTGCAAGAAATCACAAACTTTCAAAAATGTGTGAAGTTTGTTTTACTTTTATGTTTACCATTTCAGATGAGAGGCATTGGAATAACAAAGTAATATTAATAAAAAACAAATTAAAGATTCTTTTCTCCCCAAGGCCCAGTGCATTCTTAGTGCTTATATTGCAACTTGATATTTCATATTAACTATAATAAAATAGCTCTTGGCAATATGTATTCAAATATTCTTACATTTTCTTTACTTTCGTCTTTTTTCATGGTTGTGTAATTTGTAATTAAAGCTGGGCTGGTAGGATTTTGTAGTTTTTCTGCATTGTACTTTCTCCAATTAACAACATCTTCCTTTGTAGCCATGGATTGATTGCTTTTGACAATTGACTAGAATTAAAAAGTAATTTTTCTTGGTAATTTTTTGTAATCCAAAAAGACAAACAAAAAAGTTAATTCACTTTACCAGAAATGTCTCCCTTCCTGAGTATGCGTGTGTGTTTTCTGCTGTATTCTCATCTACTATATGAAATTCCACTTCATTACCTTCATCAGGGTCTCTACAAACAATAGAGATTTCATCTGCATCATCATCAAATTTGTTTTCAAAACCCACCAATGTATATTTATTTACAATCGACATTAGAAGTTCATGTGTCTCATCTGTTTTAATTTTTGGTGGTGGACCTCCGCTAGTGAGAGTTACTTCCCTCTTTTCATTAGCCAAACTTTTTCGAAGTTCTTTTTTTCGATTTTCATAGCATTTCTTCAAAGAAGTCATACTGCGTAGTATTCCAGTGGATGAACTAGCATTGAAGTCATTGGTGATCTGCTGCCAGGCCTTTTCCTTTTTCTCTGCAGAAGCTCTATCCGTTTTCTTATCCTCTATTATGGATGAATATTTGTGCGATATAATTCGTAATAAGTGAAACTTCTCCGAAGTAGTAAAGTTTTGAACTCTTACTTTTCCACTCATTTCTCTACGACTATGAAAATTCAGGCGTTGATAACATTAATGAATACTATACTCTATATATTGTCTATTATATGGCTGGTCCTTGATCAAACAATTCTTTTCTCAACAATGTCACAAACTTTCATACTTGTCACTTGTCACATAAAATATTCAATTTCCCTAAAAGATACAACGTTGCCAAGTTAATTTAACGCTTGGCTAAGCCCCGTTTATTATTCTGTGGTACATAACGAAAACTTTAAAGCTTGGCTTAATGTTTAAGCGAGCTTGTGCAAGCCTCGCTTAAAACAGAAAACGGCGAATACGGGCATAAGACATTTATGTCTGTCTGTAAGATACTATAATCCGTAGTGAATATTGGGAGTTTAGTGTCTATATAAATTTCTTCCTTTTGAGATATGATAGCATTGTCACAGGATAAAAGTACTGGATCTTTTTTCACAATCCAAAATTTGTGAGTGAGTGATAGTATGAATGAATTGTGGATATCTTCAACCAGACTGCTCGAAATAGCCATTATTTTAAGGAAGAATTTACCCCCTAATAACATTCGGCGTAGATCTAAGGGAAGTTCACAAGATTCCGAATAGACCGAATCTGAAGGGGTACTATTGAGAAGTCCAATGCATAATTTGATTGCTTTTCTTTGACGAACATCCTGTCCTGTTAAATTAGAGTTACAAGCACTGCCATAAAAAAAGCTTCCGTAATCCAAGACAGACCTTAGATAGCTTTTGTAGAATAATAAAGCTGTGTTTTGGTCAGCTCCCCAACTTCTATGGCAAACAAATCGAAGTATTTGAACTTTACTTTCCGTACTTTGTTTTAGAGATGAAATGTGTTGTTTCCATAATAACTTTTGGTCTAATATAAGATCCAAAAATGTAACTGTTTCCTTGTGTTGTAATGGAATGTTTCCGATTGTTAGGTGACCGGAAAATATTATTTTTTTATTAGTGAAAGAGCATAGGACCGATTTCGATTCAGACAAACAATGACCGTGCGAGAGAAGAAAGTTGGAAAGTTTCCCCACTGTCTGGTCGAGGTTATTTCGACATTCAGATAGACTTTGTCCACTGGTATATATAGTGATATAATCAGCATATTGAAGAAGTTTAATATTGGGACTATTTGATATTTTATCCAAACGATGATAGTATATTACGTACAAAATAGAAGAGAGTACACCGCCCTGGGGTAAACCCATACTAGCGCTCCTACGACCTTTTGTTACACCAATTACTTTCACGAACTCTTTTCGGTTTATATATAAGTTGAAAATAATGGTTGCAAATCTAGGGCTGAGGCCAATCTCAATAAGTTCTTGTTCTAGGACGTTTAAACATGTATATCAGAATGTTTTTATTTGTAAAAGCCGTATATATTTCATTAACTATTTTACCGATTCAGTCGTATGTGCAGTATTCTGAATCCAAATTGTGGCCTAAGAAATTTTCCCGTGAATTGCAACCACCATTCTAGTCGAGTTTGAAGCATCCTTTCAAACGTTTTCAAGGTACAAGAACCGAGGGAAATGGGCGTATAGGAGTCCGCATAATCTGGGTTTTTATTGGGTTTTAAGATTGGGACAATCACGTAGGATTTCCAATCTTCAGGAAATTTTCCCGTATTGAGAATATCATTGAAAATATACAATAGATTTCGTTTCGCGGTTAATGGTAAATTATGTAACATGATGTATTCTATATTGTCCAGACCTGGCGCGGTGTTCGAATTTGATTTGAGTGATTTCTCTAACTCTGTTAAACTAAAGGGTTTGCACATCATGTCGGAATCAGTATAGGCTGGTAGAGGTCTTACTCTTTCAAAAGTACCTGCAGGAGTCAATTTGCAAAAAAATTAGTATATATATATATATATATATATATATATATATATATATATATATATATATATATATATATATATAATAGATCTTTCCTCGAGGCATCCCAAGAAATTGTTCCATTCATTTTCCTCTATTCTTGAGTAAGGTGGAGAGTATATGGAGTGAAAGTAAAGTTTGGAATCGTCTCGCAACTTGATAGCTGCTGATATTCCTTCCAAATTCATAAAAGCTGGAAAAGGAACATATTCAAATGGGATAGACCTTTTTAGCAGTATTGCTACTCCTCCTTTACCATCCATTCTGTCTTTTCTGAGAATGTTATAGCCGCCTAAAACGAAATTTTTATCCTGTCTGAGCCATGTTTCACTTATAATGTCTATATTATTTTGGTTTATAAAGAGTTCTAAGTTAGTTTTATTAGGATTCAATGATCTGGTATTCCATTGTAGGATTTTAATATTTCTTTGAGTTTATTTTTTATCAACTCCTGGTTGAAATCTTCCTTAATACTTGATATTGAACCACTAAAACTACTCAATTAGGATGTAACTACCTCACATATAACCTTTGTTAAATATTGAAATTCTATACTGGATGACAACTTTTCCGAATCATCTATTCTCAGGCCAACCCCATTGCCCGAAGAAGAAGAACAGGGCTTAATTATTTCGGAGTGTTTTTTCAGCTCTATGGCTGCATAGTCTACACTGTTTTACGTTTCACATTTTTTAAGGAATGATAATTGCGGTAATTTTTCGACGGGAGCTGACGTGAGAAACTGAAATGGATGAATTAGTTACATTTGCAAAACTACCTTCAATCTTTTGAACAGCCTCCCTATAGGAAATGTTCTCCACTGCCATTTTTTCTTTGATTTTTTTTTGTGAGGCGAATACAGGACATACCTTACTATCAGTAGAAGAATGATTCCCTTTAAAATGTATGCAAAAATCGCTTTCCGACTTACATTGATTTACATTATGAGCATCCCCGCACTTTTTACAATGAGTTTTACTGATCTGATAACTCCCTGCCTTCTGATGAGATATTGTGGAATATATGCTTCTAGTTTATTTAATATCAAAAAACTTGTTTTGACTTAAAAATGAACGGAAATTTATTTTGATTCTGTTTTTACCATTTTTTTCAATAGATACAATATTATTCGAAATGGAAATATCGCTTCTAAATATAAGTTTGCCCACTGACATTGGATGAAGATAACCACTATTTTTATCTGAACTCTCAACATATACAATAAAAGGTCTGACATCTGATAAATCGGTTCTATTCGATACTTTTTTTGGAGGTGCATTGTTTACTTTTCTTACGTTTCTCTGATGTGATAAATTCGAATTCTCGGAGTGTCCTCGAGAATGTCCAATAGCGGCCCACACACGACCACGTCGGAGCGCACATTAGGCATGCGGCGTTCCAGAACTTCACTCTTGATCGACACACGCAAGATTGTGGCTTGCCCACTAACGTACACAAATATATCTCGCTCCTGATTCACGTTCAAGAGTGCTAGTTAGTTGGGTAGAAGTTTCCAAACATTAAAGGTTTAGAGTGGCTCGTGGCGTTTTAGAAATTGTAAAACTTAGTTTTAGAAATTGTAAAACTAGTAGTGTGTACTGTGCTATATTATGTTTTCGAAAAGAAGTACCAGAAAAAGGAGAAAAGCAATAGTTTGCGGTATGTTATATGCTTATTATACTAAATATATAGAAAAACAAAGCACAGAGCGTTCTACTTGGGCAAAACAATGGTTATTGCAGAGATCCACATATAGTCATATGTCTCTGTTAAACGAACTCAGAGAAAACAGTCCGTATGATTTTCGTCACTATTTAAGAATGGGTTGTGACACGTTTCAATACTTATTAATCTCAACTGAACCATATTTACGGAAGCAAGATAGCATAATGAGAAGTTTCATTTCTCCAGAAGAACGTTTGATGGCAACTTTAAAGTTTTTAGCCACTGGGAGATCATATGAAGATCTGAAGTTTTCTACGGCGATTTCACCACAGGCGTTAGGCTATATAATTCCAGAGACGTGCAAAATTATAATTAAGCAATTAGGAAAAGATTTTTTAAAGGTAAA
>JARQZK010001162.1:0-15861 GCA_030704885.1 Cynegetis impunctata
GCAATGATAAACCGATGCATGCCAGAACAAAAAATTTCGTTACATGAAATGAACATGAAGACGAAATATTTTCACAGGTATTTAATGAAAATGCTCTCTTCCATGCACACTACTAACGAAGTGTGCATATACGTAACATTTGTGATTAATTGAAAGCGGCTAGAGAGGAATGCACCACCAATTCACGTAGAGGATATAGGTTGTATGTGAGTAATCTGAAGCCGCGACATGCCCCAGGACTAACGTGCCTGCAAATGAAACGAGACCTCGCTGAGCCTCCAGATAAGGGTTGCTATTGTTGTTTGCTAATGCACATCCGTTGACATGGACAAAGTGGGATTTTAGGCTCCTGAAAATAATGGTTTTATTGGGCCGCACCAAGTGAATTATCTCTCTGTTTCGCTTCTGTATTTGGCCGCGGATAAATTATATGGAGCAACTCCAAGCGCTCAGTGTCGCATTGGAAAGTTGCTAGCAATTGCCAATGGTATTTGAAATCCGGTAAATTATCGAACGAAGGATTTGGAATGGATGAAAGAGAATTATCGTCTTATGATGAAAATGTTGATTGCTTTCTGTATAGTGAAAGTTGGGAGTCTCTTCGATGATTTCAACATTTCCTTTGATAATTAATTATAAAGCTTTTCAAACTTTTGTCTATATTTCGATAATTCTTGAAACTAACTATAAATCTCTAGGAAAAAGAATTTATTCAATAAACCTTTGGTTTTCGCAAAAAAATCATGAAATTAATTACTGTTTAGTATTAAGAAAAATTTGGGTATATTTTCTCACCCAACTTATGAAGTAAATCAAAATTATCGAAACGGACTACCTTATCGTACATTACACTTCAGACACTTGGCTTGATGGTGGACCTTAAACTGTGTCCGACACGACTAACATGCGACTGACACGACAGCTTTGCTAGGCATGCGCATCAGCTGTACTCGTATATGAGTGTTGTTATTTTATTGATAAAGATTGAATTGTAAAGGAGATTTTGTAGAGAGTGAAAGAAATCCAGCATCTGACTGCTTTTCTTCGATACTACAATAGTATATATTTTACGGGATGAAATACGACTAAAAACTGATAAGGATCATAATTGGTTCCCATTTTCATACAAATCAATAACAAATGAAAATTTTCATCACTTTAAAAAGCACGTCTACCTCGTTTAATTACTTCCAAAAGTTATTTATGTATTTCATTAGGCCTTCTATTCAATATACAATATATAGTGAAACGATATCCGTTTAATGTTGAAACCTTTGGTTTATTGAAGCTGATTACAGTAATTGTGATGGAAGAATATAGAGAATCTGCTACTATAGAATATTATAGCGTCACCTTCATGTTTTGCTCATTCTTCACTCTCAGGATGGATCGGAATGTCGTTGTCGCCCAGACTCATGTAGCTTAGCAGCACTAGGGGATTCCTTTGATTAGCTCCAAATAAATGTCTTAGTATTTCATTATTGTATATATATATATATATATATATATATATATATATATATATAAATATATATATATATATATATATATATATATATATATATATATCTTCAATACTGAATCCAATTTTTGTGATTCATCTAGTGTTTAACAATAATTATTAATAATAAACTCTTCTTTGATATCTTTTATTGATAATTGAATCCGAAACTTTTTCGGAAAAATAATTATTTTTTGTCTATTAAATACAAAATGTTAATGAGATGTAGACTTCTGCCTTTTAGAAAATATTACAATTTCTTATATCTATGTTGTCTGATTTGAAAGTGTCTTTCCAACGTTGAGTTATGGAACATCCAAAGTACGTTTATGCTCAAATATCTTCATTAAAAATCTCCAGAGAAACGGGGCCTTATTCAAATTTACCTGTATAAATTGCAAAACACAGCACGCTGTATACCTTGCTTCGTATATTTGGCGTATTAACTTCACTGAAAGGGCGGCAGCTAACGAAAATTGCGGAAGCCGCTGTTTTCTCAATTTCCCTGCAAAATGTTCATTAATATGAGTTACGGATTCTTTATGGTTCATTTTAGCGTACTGCCTCTGAAAACCGATTCAGATTTAGAAAATTAACGCTGCTAACGGCTTCCTCGAATATTTTCCAAACCTAATTATGAAACCATGACGCAGCATTAGGAGCACGAACTCTGAGGTACATCAGCACCAATTATATCATTCAAACTCCCTGCAATGGAGTTTATCTGGAGCAGTTTTGGATTAACAGTTGAGTAATGTATTTTTTTCCACCTGCTTCCATGCTGGAACGTTGAATAATTCCGACCGTTGTCGTAACTTAATTCCAAACTGTTGAGGTTGAAATCTTGATTGAACTCTCATTTTCTTCTTTAGTATCGTCTAATGAAGACTCAATTTGTTTCAAGTTCACTTGAGAAATATAACCTAGTGACTGCACAACGTAATTTACTCTGCGAATATTTAGGCTATTGATTATGTGTCAAAAACAGCCTTCATAAAAAACAAACTCGTATACAAAGTTGAAATGCTGTAGAAGATTAATTGCCGCATGTATATAATATATATTTATATACAGATAATGATACGTTGGGGACATAATTTGAAAAATTAATTATGAATCAAATTAACCCTACATAGGCCAAGCTACATAGATTTAGAGTGAGCATTGTGTGCAAAAAGTGTTGGAAGAAAACCAGCTCTGCCATTGTTTGTAAAATAGTTTCACATGATATAGTGATATGTTTTTCACTCGACTTCATTATTTATATCTTTGTTATTAACAATTTTATGCAAAAAAATCGCGTTTTTTTAGTTTTCTGCTTATAAAATTGAAACTATCAGAGTAATCGTGATTGGTGTCAATAGACTTATTGTAGAAAATGAAAAGACGAAAAAAATGAGAGGTCGGACGACTCGATCAGACCCTTAGGATGAGAGAAATTGGAAAAAAACCGACCAAAATGCAGTTTTTTCAAAAATTCATAACTCGGTTATTTTTTGAGTTGGAGCGTAGATCCTCCGGTTGGTATTATTTATCAATATAAAATTTATTTGTGCGAAGAGCAGGAACTGTCCGATGCATAGTTTTTGATCTGTGGCCATTTGAATATTTTACTATGCTATTTTCCAGCAGACCTGAATGCTACAGGTATAGTCCGATTTCAATTTGCAAAAAAGATTTTGAAAGTAGAATTCTCATAGTTCAAAGCGTTAATCTTTGTTTTACATGCAAACGCTGAGAAATATGTTAAAAATAAGGCTGCACATGACGAAAAACGGCCGAGAAATAACCGTCATGTTCAAAATGCCGACGCTTTCTAATGTCGTGCTTATCCTTGCCTGCTGCTCTACCCCCACTCTTCAACTATTCTCACGCGCTAGGCCCTTTTTCGTCATGTTCAGCTTTATTTTAAAAATATTTTTCAGCGTTTTCGTGTAAAACCAAGATAAACGTTTTGAACTATGAGAATTCTACTTTCAAAATTTTTTTTGTGAATTCAAATCGGACTACCTGTCGCATTCAGGTCTGCTGGAAATATTCAAATGGCCACAGATCAAAAAGCTGGTTTCCTTCTAACACTTTTTACATGAAAAAATGTCTTTAGCTTGGCCTTTACATCGAAGCTAAGTTTCATGAGAGTCAACGATATAGAATTCCCATTCATATTATATTTAATACTGCGTTTCACAACCTTTTCTAGATTCGCAACCCAATTTTTCATCATAATTTATATCGTGCCCCCGCAGAGAATAAAATGTGAACAATTATAATGTATTTTTTGTTTCTGGCTGTAAACCCAGGGAACGACCAAAAAAAAGAAGGTATTTTGTTTTGTATGTGTGTGTGTATTTTCTTTAAGTCAATTGATCAATTTTTTAAAATGATAGTTTCTCTTGGATATGCTTTCAGCTCCCCTTTGATGTGCTCTCAACCCCCTAGGGGTTGCGTCCCACAGGCTGAGAATCGCTGCTTAAGGGGATAATGTTAAAAAATTTGACATCGGTGCCACGCACGATGAAAACATAAAAATAGTCTTTTACTCTCTCCAATGAGCTCATCAGTAGTGCCCTGTCCATCAACCGAGTGGGCAACGACATCAAATCCACATAACCACCTCAAGGTTTACAAGAAGAACACTAATAACATGCTAACAAATTATAGCGCCATACATCAGAAACCGATAGTTATCTCACCTTAGGGTCAAACAGAAACGTCAATCGTCAAAAATTCATTTCACTTCACACCCACAGGTGGCCACCATAGATGATTGTGAAATGAGTTTTCGATGACTGCAGTTATTCAAAGAAATATAAATTTATGAATATCTGAACTATTCAAAATTTTTATATAAATGTAAATAAATTTGTTTCCGATCTTCAAATGATGTTCTACAGTTACACATCTATTTTTCAATAAACGACAATCCCCTTTTTGTTGGGCTATCCATGTATAACCATTGCATTATTCGGCCTATATAACAACTTTGGTACCATGGTAGTTCATAAATAACATTTTCACTCAAAACCATTGGTATTTCATTGAATATTAATGAATTGACTAATAAATATTTACTGCAATATTTTTAATCGATTTTAAAAACCGACAGATGTCATTGTTTCTCAAGTGCCTACAGATTTCATCAATGTATACATATAACTAAATAGTTAATGATTTTCATTTCAGCTTACGTTGTAAGCCTCATGACGATGTTAGTGTTATGGTGCTGCTCCACTTAAGAAAAGTTGCCAAATTTTGTGTTGTCAACACATGTTGGTGACGTACTTTATAAAGTTGGAAACAAATGTTGGACACCGTGGTTTCGTTTTTGGCAGTAAACATCAAAAGAATACGCTTGTCGCACATATTTTTTGACTCTGTGATTACACTTTCAGTTGGAAAAATTTGTTCGAAACAGAAGCATGTCTCTTAACGTCACGTGGACGAACGAATTAGCTTAATATCATCGTCGGTCGGAGACATTCCCGATGGTGGAGACAGCTTGCTGTTAACTAAAATGTTTTTCAAATTGTTTTCAACTCGGTGTAGACACAATGGAAACAAAAGTTGGCGACTTTCTGAAGAGTTTCAAATAGTTGTAAACCCTAAAGTTGCCAACAATTTCGGTGGATTCCCACCATAAGAACCCATTCTATATCTGTAAGTAGATTATAAATTATTTTTGGTTTTTCTTTTTGGAATTGTTTGTTGTATTCTCCTGAAGAAGCTATTAAACAAAGGTGAAATATTGAGATATTTAGAATAAGGGATTTCATTCAGTCTACAGACTAATAATCCGCTAATTTCCAATACTTTTGATTGCAACGAAGTTCTTTTTAGCACGTAAGCTCTGCCATTTATGGGCCTTCCATTTGGCTTCGCGCCACATCGTTAAAAGACGTCCAAGTTCTCACTACACTCACGATCATTTTCGGGCTCTCGGCGATTCTATATTATTTTTGTCGGTGAAAGTGCAACTACTATACATTACACGACATAATTTTGTTTACCAACGATATGGATAGCGATAGAAAGTTTTGCTTATGTCAGCAGCTGCTTGTAATTAAGAACAAGAGATCAAAGCGTAAACAGACAAAAGGGGGCCATTGTAGCATCAGAAATTCGCGCATGTCAGTTTATTGTTCGAACTGTCTATAGAGCCTCATTTAAGTTCTTTTTGAATGCCTCACCCAAAGATAGTAATATTATTTGCACCTTATTTTTGTCTGGGATTTCATCAATATTCTGAATTGATTGTAATAATTCCTCCGAAGCGGTACTAGGCATATTTTTCTTATGATAGTCACGATGGGTGGATTAGACATGGTGATTGCAGTTCAATAACCTCTAAAACAAATTTTTTTCCCGACATTATGAATTTATGAACTATGAATGTTTATATCATTAGTCAATTCCAACAAAAGAAATGAATGTTCTTTCTTCTCCACAGTATTCAGCCGATTGATCAAAATGGATTTAGGATTAGGTACTAACCAGCAGCGTGGTGTGTAGCGGCGCCACGAGTCTCGCAGGTTACGCATGCAAGATGAGTTGGACTGCAGCTATTGAAGCCGTGTCGCATTGGATTTGGGTATGTTCAGACATCTAACAATCGAAGCGATTCCAATCACTTCACGCGGTTTCCATGCTAGCAAACCAAAAAATTTAGGGATTTTCGTCCCCTAAGTGAGACCCCTACCACTTCTCAGCCTGTAGGACCCAAAAAAATTAATCCGGCATTGATACTGAGATACAAGAGTTAAATTATGTTTTCATTTACATTAATTAATAACCAAATGAAATAAAACAATTGGCATGATTCCACTAAAATTGGTTTGTTTACTCAACAGATCATTCCGGCAACTAACCCATTATCAAGAGCTGATGACAAACTAAAGTTAAAAATGAAAGGAAACACACGTGCTTCATTCCTCCTTGAAGTATGTGTCAGGGAGGCGGGCAGCTTGAGTTTGGGATTAACTCCTTCAGCCAGATCAGAGGATACACTTGTATGTACAAGTGCATTAAGGATAGGTGAGACGGGATATTTATGGAACATAGGAGGTGTGGGTAGGGTTCAGAGGTTAAGTACTGGCCCAGCATTCGCCTTTTAAGTTTGCATGCAGTGACTTACATTACCATGAGGAAACCTCTGAAAAAAACTCATGGCAGACCAGTCAGCCCCGGGGTTTGAACCCGAGACCTCCTAAATACTAGTCAGCGTACCTAACGTACTCAACTAACTAGCTTGGTTAAAAAGTGTAACAATCTGTCTTTTTATAATATTGCCTTGATGAGTGCAGAAAAACTAAGGTCTATTTGGCCGTTAGTGATAAATAATTTCCCTGAACTTGCCAAATTAATCTCCAAAGCATCTGAAAGGTCCATCCTCTTTCCTTTGTTCAACGAATGTAGTAATTTCGGCTTATCTGAATCCATAAAATGGTTGATTTGTAAACAATGATTAGAACTTCCTGTGTGGTTCCTATTTTGGACTATTTATTTTTTACGTTCTTTCAATCTAGTGCCGATGTTTCTACCTGTTTGACCAATATAAAAAGCATCGTAATAATAATAATCAATACATTTCATTTTGAATAAAGTATAAACTTCAAAATAAAAAAACTTGGCTTATGTTTCACTATATAAAGAAAATATTTAGATACTGCATTTAGCAGTCACGAATAGTCGACATGTTTCGAGTTATGAACTCATTATCAAGACTACAGGAGAGTATTACATCTTATTTTATAAACCAGACAAAAGCAAAGGTGAAAATCAATTTGTTCGTTTACAAGGGGTAATTTACTATTATGGGCGGAACTTATTTCGGGAATTTCAAGAAGGTCAAGGCGTTTTCATTTTTTACCTGAATGTAACAATTGGGTTTTGTTGAAATGCAGGAAATGATTGAATTTTATACAATGTTCAGAGAGGCCATTGGTATTTTCATTTTGTAAAATTGACTCTTTATGTTATTCAACACGAATGTTTATATTCCTTCCTGTTTGTCCAATATAGAAAGCAGGACATTCGTCGCAAAATATTTTGTAAACACCACTGTTTCTCCGATGTTAGATTTTTCTTCATCATCTCTCATGTAGTCAGTCTTGATAATGAGTTCATAACTCGAAACATGTCGACTATTCGACTATTCGATACAGTATCTGAATATTTTTTTTATATAGTGAAACATAAGCCAAGTGTTTTTATTTTAAAGTTTATACTTTATTCTCCATGAGTTTCACCAAGTGATGTGCAAGAATTCAATCTCAGACATTTTATTTGTATACACCGTATTTCTCAAATACTGTTTGTCTTTATTGTCGACCGATAATCAAAAATTAGTTATTCATACTATGTACTCACTATGTAACTTCCGTAAGTAAGTTCTGATGTATCAGACATATATACACTATCACAATGTCGTGCTTACGACATATGCATGCCATAATTGCTTATCCGTTGTAGAATATTATGACCTATTAAAATATAGCTATATTTTTAATTAAGTTTTAATTCGTTTTTCTTGTTTCACGTTCAGAATAATAATTATTCATCGTCAGTATCACCTGTCGTGAGTATTAAACAGAGAACAATCGTACAATTTGCTGATCGTTCAATCTGACCTAGGTTATAACATTCGTGACTGTCGCGTTGATTTATGTCCTCAAATCAACGTTTGCCCGAACGGTGTTACTTTGTTATTATTGTCGATTTCTTTTTCAATTTAGTTTCATATTTGAACATAAACGAAACTGGAATACAGCTCAGGAGATTACATTTTATATGCATTCCATGGAGGAAATTGAATTCTTATCGAAATTTGATTCTAATGGCTCAATTCTGCAGTAGCTCTTTATTGTTATTCAGAAATCGTCGGTATGTATTTGATTTTTCGTAGTCGTTAGTCGTAAAGTGTATTTAGTTGAAGTGAAACTATGAGAATCGGTGTAGATGGTTTATCGAATGTCTTATTTGATGTGATGTCTGGACGCTTTTTGTTCATTAGATTTTCAATTATTGAAATTTGGAAACCATTATTTTTGACAATTGATTTCGTCGTTGAGTTGCGCGGAACGAGAGTATCTAAGTAGAGCCGGATGAACAATCGCTCGTTCTTTTGGTAGCTGTTTGCCAAACGATTAACACCGTTAGCTAATAGAGTTGTGTTCAATATAAATTGAAAGTTTGTTAAATTTTAGTGAAATTTATTGAGTATCTGTGGCGTTTAATAAGACGGTAAGTTATGGGAAGAATTATATCTATTTCGTATTAATGCATTATCTTGAAAATCTGAATTGATTGCTTATTTCATTTTTCCGCCATTTCATATTTTTTTTTCATTTATCTATATTAAATTATTTATCCTTCAATATTGAAATAATAATCTCACAATTCCTAATTTAAAATATTTCTAATTCATTTGCTTGTTTAATTCTCTCAATTTAACACAAGATTTTTGTAGGTTAGTGATGGCAAATTTCACGTTTTCATATCTCATGTTCAGTTTAATGTTGGAACATATGCTGTCTTTCTTAGCATCTTTGCTTGAGATAAATCTAAATGTTACTTTGAATTGGCCATGGATACCCTACAGATATCTTGGAACATATTTAGTTAGAGATTGTATGTTGATTTGCCCCGAATTATTTTAGCCACCTGGCCTGGAGTTTAAATTCACCTGGCCTGGAGTTTAAATTCACTTGGTCTGGGTGTGAAGTTCACCTTGGTTAGAGCTAAAAGCCACGTTGTGTGAGGGTTGAGATTCACCTTATTTGGAGTCCACAAAAGAAACCACCTGGTCTGGGACTAACATCCACCTTGGCAAACCACAGCTGAACCAGGATAGAAGTCGAGTACAATCCACATCGGAAAAACGTCAATAGAAAATTATATATAAAAAGAAAAGATAAGTCTCACAATGTATTAAGAGGATAGTAAATACCTACATTTTACCCACTGTGTTATTATTACTGAGAACAACCAAGAACCATTAAGTGTTAACCAATCTCCCTGCTAGCCAGGGCATAAATATCTTCTTTTAAAAAGGGGGTTGGTTACAGTAGTCTCGGGAACCCGAGAAGTTCTTTTCTCTTTGAACCTACTGACTCAGAGATGTGGAGACATGAACGCCGATATATTCGCATGCTTTATTGACTATAAAAAAGCTTTTGACTGTGTGTCACATCAAAAATGATCAACATCCTAAAATCTACCGGGATAGACGCACAAGATCTAAAGATCATAACCGGACTTTATTGGCACCAAACAGCAACAGTCAAAATCAAAGGGTCTACATCAGAAGAGATAGCAATAAGAAGAGGCGTGCGACAAGGATGTGTATTGTCTCCCCTGCTGTTTAACCTCTACTCTGAGGCAGTGTTCAACGAAGCTCTCGAGAATACAACTGCAGGCATAAAGATCAACGAAAACATTATAAATAATCTTCGTTACGCAGATGATACCGTGGTAATGAATGCCCATAAGCCTACCAGAACTTCAGTCTCTTATGGACCTTATTTTGGAATACAGCGAGCAATTCGGCCTTTATATGAATACGTCCAGAACCAAACTATTGGTATTCTCAAAATCACAAAGAAACGCCACCCTAAGGCTCCATGGGGAGATTATTGAACAAGTTCCATCTCTAAGATACCTGGGCACGCTCGTCAACCAGCAATGCAACCCAAAACTAGAAATCAGATCAAGAATTGAGCAAGCGCGGAAAACTCTGAACAACATGAGGACACTTCTGGCAAACCGACACCTCAACCTGGAACTCCGGACCAGAATACTTCGCTGTTACATCTTTCCTGTTCTTTTGTACGGATGCGACAGTTGGACCATGGATGCGGCCACAGAAAAGAGAATCGACGCGTTCGAAATGTACGCCTACAGGCGAATGCTGCGAATATCTTGGACGGAACATAAGACAAACATAGAGGTCCTGCAGCAAATGTGTAAACATAGAGAACTCCTCACGACAATCAAGGAGAGAGAGCTGCAGTACCTGGGACATATCATGAGGGGCGAGCGATATGAGATTCTCCGCCTGATAATGGAAGGGATCGAAGGAAAACGGTCGGTCGGCCGTAGACAGAATTCATGGCTGAAAGACTTGCGCAGATGGCTCGTACAGACGTCTATAGAAATTTTCAGAGCTGCGGTTTCTCGTACGACAATAGCCATTTGGAGCGCCAACCTTCGTAGGGAGACGGCGTCATAAGAAGAAGAGTTAAGATCTTATTGTGACAGCAAATGAGAAGACCCTGGATGAATAATCAATCCGAACAGAGTCGGACTGAAACCATTTGGCCCACGTGACAGTGTACCGGATTTGGCCCACCACTCTCTCATTAAAGAAATATTCATTGTAATAAGTTTTGGATCTCTAACTTTCATCAATAAAACTACTGAATTACAATATTATATTTTCAATTAACAAAGTAGAATAACAAACAAAAGATAAAATAAGGTAATTAAATGAACACAAGAATGAAAACTTGTTAGCATTCCATACAAAACGCGAATATTCGTAATATAAAGATAAATGCGACAGGAAGGAAGTAAAAACAAAAAGGAAATGAAAACAAATTATTCTCCAGAATGTAAAACATACAAAACACTACAAAAAAAGTTTGCTTCTAGTTGCAGCAGTTTCGTTATGTTACATAAAAAGTACAGAAACATAAATCTTTCTTCTCATGGTAAAACTAAGTAACTTGTTTTCAGGAGTTAGCCATGCTAAGCATTTATGAACCTGAATAAACTCTAATAGAAAAAATTAAACCGAAGCATGCGACTTTGTCGTCATGGAATGGATCACAATTCAAAATATTAGCTAAAAGGTTTATGAACATTTCATTTATTAAATACAATTCAGAATCTAGTAACTTCAGTTATTAGGTTTTGCGAAGGAACGATAGAACCTGTAATTAAGAGATACTACCTACTGAATAAGTATCTATCATGGCTTTATCAGGATATCAAGAGATTGTAGTTGTTTTTGATACTTGTAGCAAGTTCAGTTATTACTGTGTCGTTATCGATATTTTAGAGCAAATCTTTTTCAATGTTTATTACTAACAATGTTCTCAATAGATCGTCACCTAGCATTGATCTTAATCGAGTTTCAATTATTTCAATTTTGAAAATACCTTCTCACAGGTTACCTGCGTACACGAAAGGGTAATAATATATTTATGAGCCATACATTAGCTTGTATACGTACACACATGCATATTATAACTACCCAAAATCTCAAAACAACAGTGAACACAACCTAAACATACACTTTCGGAATTTTTGTTTAAATACTGTTAAGTGATCGTATCTCTATTTCTATTAATAGATAAATATAGTTAACAAAACTAAATTTGATTTTACTACGTTTATTATCACAAAATATTTTGAAAAATATAACACTGCGATTGCAATTTCGGTCACTAGACCATCATCGGGCAGATTGAGTTAAGAACTGAATACAAAATAATTATAGATTTGCGCTTACGGGTGGGAAAGGATTATTGCAGGTACCTAAATAGACAAGAGGAACATATTTCAAGAAGGGCTAATCGAGTGAATTTCACAAATTGGTACAATACAATGTTCTTAGAAAAGTCATTATTGTTTAAATACACTAAATATAGGAGAATATATCAAGTCAATCTGGTCGTTCAGCAAGATATCTTTTGCATTATTATTGAGTTTAAAAATTTCTAATGATTCTAAGTAAGTAAGTTTGGTTCCTTTCGGTAATTTGTGCATGATTTGAAAATTATCTATTTGTGGAAATGGGTGGTGGTTTTCACGGCAATGATTTGAAAACGTTGAATCCGTTTTATTTTTCAAAAAAGATTGTTGGTGTTCTTTAAATCTTGTCTTGAACGATCGACCAGTCTGACCTATATATACTCCTTTACATACAGGACAAATCAACTTATAAACTCCTGAACTTTCAAATTTTGAAGTGATATCTTTGGCATTGAATAAAAATCCTGAGAGTTTTGTCTTAGGTTTGAAAGCAATTTTAATATTACATTTAGGTATGACATTAGCAACTTTTTCTGTTAGAGGACCAAAATATGTTAAAGATGTAAATTTTTCCGATTTTTCTACTTTTAGTTGGGGATATATGCTGTTGTACGCTAGTTGATTACGTTTCTTGTTTACCATTTTATCTATCAAACTTGTATGAAAACCATTATTTGACGCAATTAGTTTTATAGTCGAAATTTCTTTCGCTAAATTTGTTACGGATAATGGAATTGAAAACGCTCTGTGGATCATTGAATTAAAAGCTGAATGTTTATGGGAAAGAGGATGATTTGAATCCGACGGAATACATATATCCGAGAAAGTTGGTTTTCTATATATATCGAAACTCAAAGTATTATTATTATGAAAGATAGTTAAATCCAAGAAGTTTATTTGTCGATCCAATTCTTTTTCAATTTTGAACTTTATATTTGGGTGAATGCTATTAATATAATTCAAAAATTGATCTAATTGTCTCGCGGTGCCCTTAAAACAAGCAATTACATCATCAACGTATCTATGCCAAAAACTTATATGCGATGCTTTTGTAGAATTGAATATTATGTTCTCTATATGTGACATGAAAATGTCTGCAATAAGCGGACTTAAGGGGGAACCCATAGCCAGCCCACTAGATTGTTCAAAAATTTTGTTATCAAACTGGAAGTAATTTTGACTAAGACATATATCTAATAAGAAAATGATATCATTTATTTTAATAATATCCATAGTGGATTGTTGCAAAATATCTAAGACAAGTGGTAAACACTCATCTGCTGGTATATTGGAGAACATATTATCAACATCGAAGCTAACAAGAAAAGAGTTAGCAGGAGTTACAAAGTTTTTCAGCTTCTGTACTAAATCAACAGAGTTCTTTACTGTATATTTTGGAGTGAAATTAGTTAATTTTCTGAATGTGAAATTCAGATCTTTGGCTAATTTATACGTTGGGCTATTTATGTGAGAAACTACAGGTCGTATTGGGCTATTTTCTTCGTGGTTTTTTATTAATACGTAAAGTTTTGGAGTTCCAGGGTTCATATGTATTATTGAAAAATTAGGTTTTGATAGTGTATTTGGGGAAATTTCCTGAAGGGCTTGTCTAACTGTTTTTTGAAATTTATTTGTTGGATCGACTGATATTTGTTTAATTTGTTTCGTTTGAAGAAAATTATATATAAATATAGTATTGAATACTCTAGTAAATCTGTTTTTAGGCCTTGGTGTCTGGTGATCTATATTAAGTTTTGAGCAAAGCTCCGTTAATTTTTCGGACTGATAACGATCTAAAATATTCGGGATTTTCTAAAAATTTCGGGAAGCCAGTAAGGAAATTCTTTATATAGTTTTTCACATGCTTCAAATCTATCTTTTATACTACCGCACTGTTTGATTTATTATTACTTTATACACTTCTGTTTCAAATTTTTTCATATTGTCATGAATACTGTTATCCTCGTAGTTTCATCTATCATTCTGTTTTTCTTCAAGTTCTTATCGACGACAGCTCTTGAAAAATTAATAAGTATTATAATTATTGGAATTAAACCTTCTACGCTCCTAAAAGACAGACGGCAAACGGCGGCGACAGCGCGAGTTGGCTGAGCTGCATTAAAGGATGATTTTTCATTTACAATTAGCTATTACTATAACCTTGAAGATTTTAAGGAATAAAGGTCAATGATCAGTGGAAGTGCATGATATTTAGTTGTGTTTGTGTCATTTTGTATTTGGCCGCTCAACATTTTCTAAGGTTGGCCCAGGTCACCCTGTTCAATCCGACCCTGAATCCGAATGCCGTTAAATTTAGACTCTACAGATGTTGTAACTCAATGATAATAGTGTTATCTACGTATGAATGAAAAATATTCTATTATTGTTTGGGTTTAGAGTTAAATCTAGAAAATTGATTTTTCTAACAGTTTGCGATATATCATTCTAGAAACTCATGAACATACTTAATTGCCTCGAGGTAGCCATGGTATGAGAAGTTATGTCTGATATCTGCACTGGAAAATTATAGAAATATTAGTTGAGCCCAGAGTTCCCAGACATAACTTATTTTCAAATCATGAAAAACATACTTGTTGATATATAACATGAAGTGAACAAAGAAAATTCTGTAATAATTTGAAAACGGTCAAACAACTTTCCAAAGGAGCTGGTTATACGTATTCCGAAGCTCAAAATCTGCATTCAAACTCCAACGGTGAATTGAAGAGTTCATTGATAATTTTTAAATTATTAAAGAATTTTTCTTATTCACTTTATGTAACGTAAAACTTATTTTCTGAATGATAACATGTGGGGCCTCGATTAGTGTTTACATAACCAGTGAATGCCAGCAAACGAGCTGAGTTGGTTAGACGACCAATTCATAGGTATCAAGTTAGAAAGATGACAAAAATAGGGCTAGCTCAACTTATATTCTAATGGTTGATTCTTATGAATATGTTCCATGAAATATTATCACAAAATAATATTGAAAATAAAATCATGAAAAATATACAAGTTGACCATGGTCAATTTAATAAACAACATGAAGTGAACAAGGAAAATTCTTCAATAATTAAAAAAACTTTGAAACAACTTTCCAAGGGAGCTGGTTTAATGTATTCCCCGACGAGAATACTACATTCACAATCCAACTGTGAATAATTATAGAAATCGTCAAGTCAGCCCGATTCAAAATCTGTATACAGCTGTTTCGATCTTATTAGATCTCATCAGTACAGCTCATTTGACTCGGAGTTAATTGATAAATTTCAAATCATTCCTCAACACGAATCGTGACCGACCTACTATATGGATAAAAACTCAGAGTGCCCTCAACCAAGGATATTGGAATCCTACAATTCACCGCTCAGATCGAAAATGCTTAATTCCGTCAGCGCACACACGCACAAAGTTGACGTACAGCTAAACTTAACAATGAGGACCATCAACGGCACACTAAAATCGACCCCACCCCATGGCTACCCGTCCTGAGCCACATACCACCGCCTGGCCTCCGACGCAAACTCGCTCCCGTCCGAGAATTTAACAGAATGCAAGACAACCTCCAGCTGCCCATACACCAGGACCTAGCCGACCTAGACAGAAGAAGACTGCGCTCAAGAATACCTTCTATGAGAACTGCGACGGAATTGGGAGCATCTGATTTCAACCACACAGATCTCTGGGAACAGGAATGGAGAGTTGCCTGTCCAGCCCAATGCTAGAATCTACCTTGCATAAACCAAAAGCCACCTACCTACGAACAGCCCCGAAAAATATGGACAGCCTTCAACAGAAAACGTAACGGATACGGAAGGCGCGCA